>CATIWM010230972.1:0-36551 GCA_949671775.1 Mallotus repandus
TTTATTCATTTTATCTATTTTTATTTTTATTATTTTTGCAAATTTATTTTCTTTTATTTCTACTATTATTTTTATTTTATTTAAATCTTTATCAATTTTTTTTTATCATTTTTAGTGTTCTAGCATTCGAATAATCATTCATGCGTTTATGTTGTCATTTTTAGCTTTTATTATAATTATTTATGATGAATTTATGCTTTTGAAATTTTGTGGAGAAGTAGTGTAATGATGGTGAAGTGGATAAATTGAAATTCAGGAGTATATGATCTATTTGATCAGCTTAGAAATAAATCTTGCATTTTTATGTGTTGTGTGCCGTCATTTTCATCATCATAAATCATATTTTTGTTTATTTTCTTTATTTTTCTTTACCCATTTCCTTAAAATTCTCATTTTTATAATTAAAGATTTTATTTTGATCATGGTATTAGCATAAAATATGATTCTTTGCTTATTTTATTTTTCTAAGCAATACTTTATTTATTTTATGTTTAATTTCTCTATTTTAAATATAAAATGGGATTTTTCTTCACTTTCCTAATTAAAGTTTATATTTTTTTTCAAAATATTATTATTTTCCATTAAATATCATATTTTTGGTATCTTTAATTATTTTTTGGTATAATTTTTATATAAAATAAGATTTTGATATAAAAATATAATTTTTATTGCTATAGTGTGACAAAGGTATAACTTTTATCATAAAAATGGTGCTTTTGCCATAGATTCTTAAACTTTATTATTACAATGAATATTTTCTAACAAAATATAATACCTTCCTTTTTTTTTAATTGTCATTTCCTTATTATTTTATTTTATTGACTTTATTTCATTTTATCTTATTGTATTTTTATTTTCTTATTTTTGTTAGTATTTTCTTATATTTTGCATGGTCACCCATTTGCATCTTTTAAGAAATACCAATGATCTTATAATTAGGTCCTCGACTTAGGAGATTCTTTTAGAATTACTCAAGGTATCTCCTTAAATTCCTCACATAATTTATGCCTTCACATTCCCATCTTTGCTTGCTATTTGCTTTGGTGCTTATTTTATTGGCTAATTTTCTTTTATTTACTTATTAACTAGTTGTCATGTGGATGAATATATATTGATTATTACAAATATGATGTGTGCCTGCATGTGTTAGTACACTAATATTTATTTTGCAGGGATTATTAGAATAAGATTTTCTTTTATTTTTCATTTTGATGTAATTAATAGAATAGGCAATTTTCAAAGTGATGTAATCCTTAATCCCAATGCTCCTTGAAAATGCCTTAGACGGGGGTGGGGGGGTGTGAATAAGGCAATCGAATAAAAATCAAAACTTAAAAACAAATAAATAAGAATTGAAAGAATATTGAGAAAGAAGAATGACGAACACAACGATTTAAGGAATTCAGATTCAACAACAATCCTACGTCTCCACCTAACTTTTCTATAAGTTAAGACCCACAATCTTATTCACAAGAATGAGATTACACAAGAGTTTAAGGCTCACTCTTACAATCTTACAAACAAGAGTTTCTAGGCTTACTCTAAAACCAATTCCTAAGTGTTTTAATGGCTAAACACTTAAACCAATTCCTTTAGAATAGAATCTCACTTCCCATTTTCTTAAACCCAGAAAATAGAAGAATAAGAATATCTATTCTAACATTCACCAACTCTTACAAGAGTTATACAAATATAGAAATTTTTTAAAAGAGAATTTGAGAGCTTAATTGAATGCTTAAAAAAGAATTTGAATGATCAAGTGTCTTAATATCAAATGAGCTCTAGGGGTTGTTTATATAGACAAACAACTCAAAATTATTGTTTTAAGCTAATAATTATGTCTCCAACGTCTCCAAATATTTGAAAATTTAAATTGACTTATTTCTGACAAAGTGATGCTCACGATCGTGAGGAAGAAGTCCTGGCTCTTGAGGATAAAAAATAGAGCTGTTGCCTTTGAATTTTTGTCAAAAATGCCCGTTGTGAACTATCAGGAGGATGCTCATGAGCTACTTATGAGCGTGAGGCTAGACCATGAGAGGCACTGTCCAAAGCAGCTAAAATGGCTCAGAATGTGCACCAATAGGGGACAGCACATGACAAGCTCGTGAGACGCTCATGAGTGGGACTTTAGCCCTTTTCGATGATCAAATCAGCCTAATATTTATTCATAAAATTTGTAGATATTTTTCTTATATTTCCACATCATTTTAAATCAGCTCAATTGGACCTCTCTAGCTTAAGATATTGCTAAAATACTAAGAGTTGCGCAACCTAACATGAAATCTGCAATTGCTGACTTTAACTAAAGATTTGCAAACCCAAATGAACTTAGATGTTGACAAGTAAGCTCAATTAAAAAATTTTATGATGTCTAATTCCAATGTGAAGGAGATTACTTTCTCATTATAAAGCTCTAAGGATGTCAAAAGTCTCCCTAAATCTCAGAGGTTGAATCAGCCCAAAAGCATACTTATTAATCCCGGTCGTGACCATACTTGGGATCAATGTCTAGAGATGTTTTTCTTTGATATTTATACTCCATTTTGACTTCCAATTGAGTCCTAACTAATAAACAAAATTAAATTCTCAAAATTAAGTTTGTTAAGATCAAAATAAAGATTGATCATCGCTAAGGTCAACAATCTCCCCCCTTTTTTATTTTGACAAACTTATTTTGAGTTTGAGAGAATAATATAAAGTGAAGTGTGTGATAATTAAATGAATTTTACTCTCCCTAAATTTATGCATATCATAAAAATAATAACTATAAGGAGTAAGAAATTCAAATGAATAAAAATTAATGAGAAATATATATTTTTTTATTTCTCCCCTTGTTTAGCATGATAAGAAATATAAATTTTAAAAGCTTGTCTTCTTTTATTAGAAATAACAACATTAGATACTTGACAAAATATTTAAGAAAACATAAACATGGTAGAAGACAAATTTTACTAAGATAATGCATCACAAAAATAGTACATATAGCATTTTAAAGACCAAGAACTAAAACAATGAAAAACATGAAAGTTCAATTTAAAAAAAATTATTTCTCCCCCTTTGTAAAAGACTAAATAAAATTATGCAAGTACGCAAAATAAGGCTTAGCATCACAAATATTAAAACATGATAACATGATCATTAATTAACATAAAAGCTAGCCACACTTAGAATGCATGTAACAAATAGCAAGGAAATAAATAATAATCACAAAAAGAATTAAGCAAACTCAATTTTTTCTCCTCCTTAGGAAAAATAAAAACGAATTAAAGAAATAGAAATTAAAAAAATAAGATTACATTAATAAAAAGATAGGAGTACATTCATATTTGAAATATCAATTGTAAACAAGAAATATCCATGACAAAAACTAACAGCTCCTAGCTCATAAACCGAAAATCAACCAAATATAAATTGACACAAAATAGTCTTACATAAAAACTAACAGCTCAAAGTTTAAAAAAAATATATTGAAAATAAACCAAACAGATACTGATGAGCAAACAAAGAAAAAGGACATAAAAAGAAGTTAGTTTTGAGGAGGAGACGGAGGAGGATGAGTGGAAGTCGCATATGAGCAAGAAACATTTAATGCTCTAAAAATAATTAATTTATTGAAAATAAAGTTCAATAAAAAATGTTAAGATCAAAATAAAAAACACTTAATGATCAAAGTAATTGATGAGCACAACATGATTTCACATAAAATCGTGAAATCAAACAGTCCAACCATCAATTAAGCAATTGAACATACAATTAAGACAAACTAGAACCATCAATCATGCCAAGTTCATGTTTAATGAAATTTAATCTCTCTTCATTGAGAGGTTTGGTGAATATATCTGCAAGTTGATTGTTTGTATCAACAAATTCAAGAGAGATATCACCAATTTCAACATGATCACGCAAGAAATGTTATCTAATATCTATATGCTTAGTTCTAGAATGTTGAATGGGATTCTTGCTAAAGTTTATAGCACTTGTCTTATCATATTTGATTGGAATGCGATCAAGTTTAATGCCATAGTCCAATAATTGTTGTTTTTTCCATAAAACTTATAAAGAATATAAACTTACAGCAACATATTCTGCTTTTGCAATGGACAAGGCAACCAAAACTTGTTTCTTACTAAACCAAGAAACTAAACATTTTCCTAAAACTTGACAAGTTTCTGAAGTGCTTTTTCTATCTATTAAACTACTAGCAAAGTCAGCATTTGAATAACTAATCAAGTCAAAGGATGAACTCCTAGGATACCAAAGTCCTAAATGTAAACTTCCACTTAGATATTTAAAAATTCTTTTGATTGCATTCAAGTAAGACTCTTTAGGACTAGATTGAAAATGAGCACATAAGCAAATAGCAAACATGATATTGGGTCTACTAGCAGTTAAATAAAGAAGGGATCCGATCATACCTCTAAATTGCTTTTTATCATCCAGTTTTCCATTCTCATCCTTGTTGAGTTTAGTTATGGTACTCATTGGAGTTTTGCTTGATTTGACTCCATCCATGCCAAACTTCTTGAGAATGTCTCTAGCATACTTGGTTTGATTGACGAAAATCCCATCTTTGCATTGCTTGATTTGAAGTCCAAGGAAGAACTTGAGTTCACCCATCATACTCATCTCAAATTCTCCTTGCATTAACTTAGAAAATTCCTCACATAAGCAATGGTTAGTAGCACCTAATATAATATCATCAATATAAATTTGAATAATTAACAAATCATGTTTGGATTTCTTTATGAAAAGAGTTGTATCAACTTTTCCTGTAGAGAAGTCTTTCTCTAATAGAAAGTTGCTCAACCTTTCATACCAAGCTCTTGGAGCTTGTTTCAACCTATACAAAGCTTTTGAAAGTTTAAAAACATGATTTAGAAAATCTAAACTTTTAAAACCTAGAGGTTGTTCAACATAAACCACTTCTTCAATAAAACCATTTAAAAATGCACTTTTAACATCCATTTGATAAAGTTTAAAATCTATGTATGATGCAAATGCAAGTAGCATTCTAATGGCTTCTAACCTTGCAACGAGGGTAAAGGTTTCTTTATAATCAATACCTTCTTCTTGATTATAACCTTTAGCTACTAATCTAGCTTTGTTCCTAGTTATGACACCTTGTTCATTCATCTTATTTCTAAACACCCATTTGGTGCCTATAATAAGATGATGTTTTAGTCTAGGAACTAAAGTCTAAACTTTGTTTCTCTCAAATTGATTTAACCCATCTTGCATAGCAAGAACCCAAAATTCATCACCTAAAGCATCATCAACATTTTTGGGCTCAGTTTGAGAAATAAAGGCTAAATTAACTATAGACTTAAGTTTAGAATGAGTAGTTACCCCTTTTGTAGTATCACCAATGATAAGGTCTTAAGGATGTGCTTTCTTGAATTGTTAATCCTTTAGAAGATCATCCTTTAAAGAAGGTTGAGGCATTTCCTCACTTTCTTCCTTGCTTGGACTTTCAAGTTCCAAAGGATTGCTAGAATCTTCTTCTTGAATATTTTCATTCATAAGCTCACCTACATCATCATCAATTGTATAAAAATCCTTTCTTAGACCAAGTGGGTTAGATTCATCAAATACAACATGCATAGATTCTTCAACTACTAGAGTTCTCTTATTAAAAACTCTATATGATTTCCTAGAGGTAGCATAGCCTAGGAAAATTCCTTCATCGGCTCTAAAATCAAATTTTTCAAGATTATCCTTGATATTTAGTATAAAGCACTTGCATCCAAATACTCTTAGATATGATATTTTAGGTTTTCTATTGTTCCAAAGCTCATAAGAAGTTTTATTTAAAATTGGTCTTTTGAAAACTCTATTTGAAATGTAGCAAGATGTGTTAATGACTTCCGCCCAAAAGTATAGAGGTAAATTATACTCATGAAACATTGTTCTAGCCATTTCCATAAGAGTTCTATTTTTCCTTTCAATTACCCCATTTTGTTGAGGAGTTCCAGGAGATGAAAACGTATGTGAAATACCATTTTCACTATAAAAGGTTTTGAAAAATTCATTTTCAAATTCGGTTCCAAGATCACTTCTAATAGAAGTAATGCAAAAACCTTTTTCCTTCTGAACTCTTTTTGCAAAATTTTCAAATGCAGTAAAAGCATCATTCTTATAAGCAAGAAAACACACCCAGGTGAATCTAGAGTAGTCATCAACCAATACATATGCATAGTGTATTCCACCGAGACTAGCAACTCTAGTTGGACCAAACAAATCCATATGTATAAGTTCACATGGTCTAGAAGTTGACATAACATTTTTTAGCTTAAATGATGACTTGGATTGTTTTCCTTTTTGACAAGCATCACAAGGTTTATCCTTGGTGAATTCAAGTTTAGGTAAACCAATCACAAGTTCATGCTTACAAAGATCATTCAATAGCTCAAAATTTGCATGTCCTAACCTTCTATGCCATGTCAATGTGTTATGGGAAATAGACATTAAGCATAGACATTATCTACTCTTTTTCCACTAAAAATTACTGTGTCTTCATCAAGACTACTGACAAAGCAATTCTTAGGATAGAAAGTGACTTTTTTTCTTATATCACATAATTGACTTATACTAAGCAAATTATTTTTAAGACCATCAACAAGCAATACATGATTTATAAATAAGGATTAAGGGTTACCAATTTCTCCAATGCCAATAATCTTTCCTTTTGCATTGTCCCCGGAAGTGTCATGTCCTCCATCCTTAGTATTAAGCTTGTTGAATTGCTCTTTGTCTCCCGTTATATGTCTTGAACATCCACTATTAAGATACCATTTACTTTTTATTCTTGTGGACTTCAAGCACACCTACACATCATAATTTACACATTCTTTTGAACCCAAACCTTTCTTGGTCTAGGTTGGTTAGTCTCAAGATAATCCGAAGGAAGCAAGTTTAAGTGCAATCTTCTATAGAAGCACACATTGCTTGAGTGACCTTTGGTCATGCAATAGAAACACTCAACACTGGCAAATTTATTTCTCCTAGGATAATATGCTTTCCTATTGTGTGAAACATTCCTTATGTGTTTTGGCGGTGAATGCTTCCTATAAATCTTTTGAGTCACAGTGTGAGACATACATTGGCAATGACAATGTGTATTTTGATAAGTTTGTGCAATATGTTTACATGCATTGTGTTGTATAGCATGCCTATTATGATTATGTCTACTATACATATAAGCATATCTAGGTTGTGGTGCTCTAGTTTGAGCCTTACCTCTTTGTGTCAATGGGGGTTGAGTCTTATGAGACCTTCCCTTACTATTTGACACTTGTGACCTCTTAGCTTTAAAAGCTTGAGTCTTGGAGGTAGAAGCGACATCATGTGATGTTTTCATAAAATTAAAAGATGATGATAATGATGAAGACATTCTATTTTTGTATCTAATTCTATAAGTATCTCCATGAAACTTTTGAGAGTCAAGAATGCTATCCAAAGTTTCTTCTCCTCTTTTGAATTTAGAAATGGAATGCTTTAATTCTAAGACTTCCTTGGAAAGCTTATGATTCACTTGCTTTCTTAAGTTAGTCTTCCAAGGAATTCAAATTTTTCAAATCACTCATAAGTTTATCATTTGATTTACCAAGATTAGAAAATTCATTTTTAAAATTTTCAAATTCCTTGGTTAAGCTAGTTAACTCATACTTATAATGTTTCTTCTTAGAGAGTAAGCTTTTG
Source organism: Mallotus repandus (assembly GCA_949671775.1). Lineage (NCBI taxonomy): Eukaryota > Viridiplantae > Streptophyta > Magnoliopsida > Malpighiales > Euphorbiaceae > Mallotus > Mallotus repandus. Next base: position 7,702 of record CATIWM010230972.1, read on the forward strand.
CATTTAAGCAAGAGTTTACTCATAATAGAGCTTTCATCATCGTCATGATCGCAATAATCATCACAAGAAGAATTAGAAGTAGATGGTACCTCATTTTCATCTTTAAGAGCCATAAAGCTACTTCTTGTTGTTCCTCTTCCTTCTCGAATTCAGAGGAATCATCCCAAGTAGCTTTGAAGGCCTTCTTCCTCTCCTCTGCTCCTTTGTTCTTGAATTTGAGCTTAGGGCACTCACTTCTAATGTGACCCGGTTTCTTGCATTCATAACAATTAACCGCTTTAGTCTTCTTAACTTCATATTTCTTGTTGAAGTCCTTAATTCTTGAGGGATTTTGCTTTATCAAGAAGTTCTTGAACTTTCTTGTGATCATGGCAATATCGCCATCTTCATCACTAGAATCTTTGAGGTTTTCTTCTTCACTATCATCTTGTAAAGCCTTTAAAGCTATGCTCTTTTTCTTCTCTTCCTTCTCTTCTTGCTTATCTCCTCTTTTCGTTATAGTAAGCTTATGTGTAAGGAGTTTACCAATAAGAACATTGGTTGAGAGAGTTGAGAGGTCTTGAGCTTCCTCAATTGAAGTGACTCAAGATTCCCAACCCTTCTTAGGTAGGATTCTTAGAATCTTATTGTTCACTTCTTCCTTGGAGAAATGTTTTCCAAGTTTCTTAAGGTGGTAAGAAGACCATTGAGGCAGTTTGTCATTTCCACAATTGATTCTTGAGGCTTCATTTTGAAGAGTTCATACTTATACATATGAAATTAAACCTTCTTGCTTCTTACTTGCACATTGCCTTCATAATGATTTTTAAGAGTTTCCCATACCTCTTTAGCAAATTGGCAATGTTGAAATGTTCCACCTTCTTCTCTAGATATAGAAGAGAGTAAGGTGATCATAGCTCTCTTATTTTTATAATTCTCATCTTTTTGAGTTTGGCTCCATTGACTTCCATTGAGAATCACTTCTTTATTATTGATTTTGCCTTTTGGAGGTTCCCAACCTTCTAATATGACATCCCACAATTTTATGGAATCCCTATCTAAATATAGTTCCATTTTGAACTTTCAATGTGGGTAGTCACTTCCATCAAAGAAAGGTCTAAGAGAAGAAATGTTTTGAATTTCACTTCCCATGATCTTAACTTCTAGTAATTAAGTTCCTAAAATTCAAGCTCTGATACCAAATGAAAATGCCTTAAAGGGGGGTGAATAAGGCAATTAAATAAAAATCAAAACTTAAAAACAAATAAACAAAAATTGAAAGAATGTTGAACACAATGATTTAAGGAGTTCGGATTCAACAACAATCCTCCGTCTCCACCTAACTTATCCCCAAGTTAGGATTTTCAATCACCCACAATCTTATTCACAAGATTGAGATTACACAAAAGTTTAAGGTTCACTCTTACAACCTTACAAATAAAAGTTTCTAAACTTACTCTAAAACCAATTCCCAAGTGTTTTCATGGCTAAACACTTAAACCAATTCCTTTAGAATAGAATCTCACTTCCCATTTTCTTAAACCTAGAAAATAAAAGAATAAAAATATCTATTCTAACACTCACCAACTCTTATAAAAATATCTATTCTAACACTCACCAACTCTTACAAGAGTTATAAAAATATAGAAATTGTTTAAAAGAGAATTTGAGAGCTTAATTGAATGCTTAAGAAAGGATTTGAATGATCAAGTGTCATAACATCAAATGAGCTCTAGGAGTTGTTTATATAGACAAACAACTAAAAATTATGGTTGTTTTAAGCCAATAATTTTGTCTCCAACGTATCCAAATATTTGAAGATTTAAATTGACTTATTTCTGACAAAGTGATGCTCACGATCGTAAGGAAGAAGTCCTAGCTTATGAGGATAAAAAATAGAGCTGTTGCCTTTGAATTTTTGTCAAAAATACCTGTTGTGAGCTGTCAAGAGGATGCTCAAAAACTGCCCATGACTATGAGGCTATACCATGAGCGGCACTGTCCAAAACAGCTGAAACGGCTCAAAATGGGCACCAATAGGGGACAGCTCATGACTGGCTCGTGAGTGGAACTTTAGCCCTTTAAGATGATCAAATAAGCCTAATATTTCTTCATGAAAGTTTTAGATATTTGTCATATATTTCCACATCATTTTGAGTCACCTCAATTTGAGCTCTTTAGCTCAAGATATTGCTAAAATACAAAGATTTACGCAACATAAAATGAAAGCAACATCTTTGACTGAAGATTTGAAAACCTAAATTAACTCAGATTTTGACAAGTAAGCTCAAATCAGAAAGCTTATAATGTCTACTTAAAATGTTAAGAAGATAACTTTCTCATTATAAAGCTCTAAGGATGTCAAAAGCCTCCTTAAATCTCAGAGGTTAAATCAACTTAAAAGCATACTTATCAATCCCCGTCTTGACCATACTTGGGACCAATGTCTAGAGATGTTTTTCTTTGATATTTATACTCTATGTTGACTTCTAATTGATTCCTAACTTATAAAAACTTAAAAAAACAAAATTAAATGCTCAAAATTAAGTTTTTTAAGATCAAAATCAAGATTGATCATTGCTAAGGTCAACACTCCTTTATTTATTTTTTATTTTGATGTATTTATTAGAATAGGTTATTTTAAAGGGTTGTAATCCTTAATCTCTTTTTCCATTTTATTTTCCTTTTTTTGCTTCATTTTGTTTCAATTAATTATGTCTTATATGACTATGTGCTAATTGGTACTTGCTTATTTGGAATATATGTTGATTGCTTAATTTGCTATATGTGTCATATTTGTTTATTTATTTGTCTTCTTTTATTGATATATTCTCAATGCACCAAATTCAATTATCCCACATTCCAACCTCTAATCCAATGCTATTTTAAATTAACTAATATTCAAGTGTGGTAAATGCATTATTAAAACCGAAATTAGGTGTTGGGGTCATTTTTCAAAACCTTGATAGCCGATGATGAAAAAGCTAAAATGTCTCATCAGACAATCAATTTGATGAAGATAATTGAAATTTGAATCATTTTCAAACCTACCCAACCACTAAAACCTTACCCGATCACCAATCAAACCATTTCAAGACCTAACCAAACTCCGATCAAACCTTAACCCAACCATTTTGGTATTAAGAAAGAGGTTTGAGAAGAATAATCAAAGAGAAGTTCACTCAAGTCATGTCTTCTAAACCAATAAGTACAATTCTGTGTAAGGCCTGTTTATAATCTGTTCATTATAGTTTTAAGACTGGTTTTGATTCCTAAAGCTTCAGTTTAACCTCTAGAAGCCCCGAAAATAAAGCCAAATTTTGGTCAACGAAACTTTTCAGTGGTCAAACAGAGTTCTCGGAATTGAATTTCAATCTGAAATTGTCTTCTGAAATCCAGTGTGTTAGTAGGTCCTATTTGGCAAAAAGTAAAAATTTTGACCTCCGGCGGTCAGACCGGTCCCACAATTATCTACCTCTCCTTGTCCTTATCCAAAAAAAGACACTTTTCAAAAAAGTGATTTCCAAGTAAGGAATATTTCAAATTTAGAATATACTATGACAAGTGTCAACTCTTTAAAGGGAGAGTATATATTATGACCTAATAACCTTGAATATTCAAGGAAATTTATAATAAATGCCACTAACCTCAAATGCTTATAAATAGAAGCTTCAAGGAACCTTTAGGGGACTTTTGGAGAAAGCTTTTTTCCACTTTTGAAAATGAGAAAATTCCAGCACAAAAATCAAGAAAGATTTCTCTCCAAAAAAGCCCTAAAAATTAGTGAAATTTTGGAAAATTAAGGGGAAACTATGCCAAAATTCCTCCAGACCTAATTTCTCTCCATTTTCTTCTCAAATATCTCTCAATAATACCAAAATCAATCACCAAAACCTAAAATCCAACTCCTGCAAACCAATTCAATACAAATCAAAATCAAATCCAAGCCTAAACTCACAAAAGCACCCTTTACCCTTTGAGTTTCAATCTCAATTCTCTACAATCAGTTACTATTTCTTGGTGAGTTCTTGCCCAAATTCTAAGGCTAAACACTCTCTAAAACTCCACTCTCATCGATTCTCATTTTATTTCTAGGGTTTGGGGCATTAAAATCAAGTTTACAAGGCAAAGGAGTGCAAAATCGCACTGTTCTGACATGAACAACAAGTTTTGGCCAATGAACAACCAAACCGGCTGTTCATGGCCCAAAACTAGTTATTGGCCTTTTTAGACCAATTTTTGGAGGCCCAAAACTAGTTGAACAACATCCAAAACCGGTTGTCCACTCCTTTGAATGCCAGATAATTCTGATGATGGTTTTTAGGGTTCCAAAGGGTATATACTTGCTTGAGCTTCATTCTAACCCTTCCCTAAGATCCTAGGATGATGGAATTGAAGTATTTTAACCTATTTTTATATTTTTAAATAATTTTACAATTATTTTCCTTTTATTTCTCAAAAAGTCTTCTTTAAATGTTTTCAAGCGTGATCCTTGATCTTGCTTTGAATGGGTGATTGTGATTGTGTTTTTTGATGTTTATGTGACTTTTAATTAAATTTTTTTGTTAATTTTCATTATTATTTGTGGTGAATTTTGGTGTGAATACATGTTTAGAGTCTTAATTAGTGTGTATTGTGCATATATGTTGCTTGATTGTGCTTAATTATGCTAAATTGGATTTTGATTGTTGCTATGTTGTTGCTGAGATATGAATATGTCTAAGTTGTGTCTTAATTTAGAATTTTTATCATTTGGATCATTTTGGTTGTGTTTTTCATTATAGATCATTAATTGTGCCTTTTGTGAATTTTGTGTTGATTTGAGAGCATTGATGTCCATAGCTTAAATTATTGATGATTATTGTTGTCATTTTGATACAAGTACTTCATTTATGTGTCTTTATTTCAATTTTAGAGTCTTTTGGGTCTTTATTTTCATATTTTATGCTTTGATTGAGTCCATTTTACATTAATTTGGAGTTTAGATGTCAAGTATGGCTCTTAAATGCTATTTTGTGCTTCTTTAGTGTCTATTACCTCATTAGAGTCCTATTCTTGTTATTTATATAGATATTTTACATTTAATACTATTTCCATGTCTCTACTAACCTTTTCTCTACTATTATATACTATTCTCTACTTCTCTCTCAATTTCTTTTGCATTATTACAATTTCATGCATTCATGTATTTTTATGCATATCACTTGCTTGATGCATATCATTATTATGTGTGTGCTCATTTTTAGATCCTCTAGATGCAAACTTGCATACTTCCCGGCTTGCATCACTTGCATGCTTCCCGAATTTGCATCACTTTGCATGCTTCCCGAATTTGCATCATGCATCATCCTTTGCATCAAATTTATTTAATGCTTGTATGAGCATGCATTGCATTAGCATCATCCATTGCATTTTATATAACTCTTGTTATCAATCTTAAGATCTCAATCTCAAGCTACTAACTTATTTCTAACTTTTATTTCCATTTGCTATTTTGATTATCAATTTATGTTGTTATATTTTTAATTATCATCTCAATCTCTACACTTAGCTCTCATTTCTTTTTATTTTTATGGTTTATTTATGTTATTGTTATTTTCACATTTTATTTGCAATCTCTACTCCTACTCCTTCTTTACTTATTTATTTTCTTTAATTTGTAATTTTATTATTAAATTTCCTTTTAATATTATTTATACTTTATCTTGTCAATTACATCAAGTTTTCCATTTTTTTTATGTTTAAATTGTATTTTGTTTTCTGCCAGCGACCAAAACCAACTAGAAATCAACCAGAAATAAACCAAAGTTATTTTTTCTTTTAATGGGTAATTAATCTTTTATGATTAATAAAATGGTATCTTTTGCAGTTATTTTTAAATTCCTTTCAATAAATCAATCCTTTTTCATTTTTCTCACTTTTTATTTAAATATGGAATTTTACATCATTTTTAAGCATTTTCATAAATATTTCTCTTATTTTATTTTCCATTTTTATACTTTATTTGCTAGTAAGTATTGTGCTTTTATGTGATATTTGTGATTTTGTTTTTTTTTTGTTAATCACAAAAATATCCAAATGTAAGGATATGCATCATAATTTCCTTTATTTTTTAGTTTTTCAAGTAAAATGATTTGATTATGTGTTCAATAATCCATAATGTGGGCATAATTCACATTTTGAGGCTTAACTTGATGGAATCTCATGCTGAGAATTAATGGTCCACATAATCAATCAAACATAATTTTTAACACTTTTCTAAACTATTTATAATTTAAAATCCATTTTTCAAGTGTTTTTCCTTTATTTCGATTTCCAAGTGACATTTTTATTTAAATTGTCAAAAATGTTCATTTTAATTGCTTTTTAAAGCTAAATTCATCTTTTAAGCATTTTATCATCTTTTATTTTGGTTTTTAAAGTTATTTTTTAAATAAAATATTTTATTGCCCCGAAACTTAGAATATGGAGTAATTATGGAGAGGATATTTGCAAAATGTGTTAGCCATTCTCATCTCTCTTCACTTTAATTTATTTTAATTAATTTCTTTTATTATTTTTATTTCTTTATTTAGCATGCATATATTTATTCATAATATGACTTTGCCATAATTGTCATGCCATGAATTAATTGTTTGCCTTTTTATTACTTTATTTGCATGTTTATAATATATTATCATGTGTTATGCCATGTTTGTATGATATTGCTATAACTTGAAGATTTACCATGCTTACATGCTTTCTTAATTTTCATGTTTATGATTCTATGATATGTTTTTGTGTTATCATGTTATGTTTATACCATGTGTGCCATATTATGCACATTAGTTTAGCCTTTTCCATGATCATGCATCATTCTACCATATTCATGTATTATTTATCTTGCTTTTTTGTGCATATGCGTATATATTGTGTTTGCATTTGCATGTAGTAGTTGATGTATAATAGTACATAATTCTTGGAAGCACTGTACATAAAGTAAGGGTAGCAATTGTCAGCATCCGGGCAGTATGGAGATGTCTCGAACAAAAGAGCCTAATCTTACTGACATCGATATCCGAACCTAATGCTTTATCCAATGGGTGAATGCGGTTCCAAGCAAAGGATCCGAGTTTGCCTAAGTCCTTAAAACAGAAAATTTCTCGGGTGATACCGAATGGCGACTCTCTTTTTCTCCTACTTAAGTGAAGGCTTATAAGTGCATTTATGCCATCCCTAAGCTCTTTCAGTACTCCCCTCACTACCCTTTATTTTCTTGTAACAAGGAAAAAGGGTCAGTGATCCAAAAAGTGTCGAGTCGGACCCGTTGGCATCAATACTAAGGTAATGAGATAAGTAATTTAGGATATATATATCAAGAAACAGTCAAGTATATACTGCTCCTCAAGCCCAGAATCTCTAAAAGGGGAAGTGGGTTTCCATTGACTCATTTCCTATTTATCGATTGTGGTTGGTTGATGACTCCAAACTCATAGGGCTGGCTCCATAAGGATGTCCCTCCCATATCATTAACTTTCAAAAAAATAAAATATTCATGTTTCTTGTCTCTTATGAGCTGCAATCACCACTTGCATACCATAAAATGCAAGTAGTTTTCAGCATTATATAAGTGAAGTTTAACCTAGTAGGAACATTTAGGGACAAGCATGATTTGTAGTCAATGCCAACAAGTTAAGATATTTCTTTGAATTTTCTCAACCTAGATGGTGAGTGTCGAATGTATCTAAATATTTCTCTAATTTTTTTGACCAAGTTGCTAACATCTTTTAGACCATCTTGAATAATTAAATTTAATACATGTGCAATGCATCTCATGTGTAAGTATTTACATCTAACAACAGAAGCACTTCAACTTTACATAAAACATAGAGCAACAAAGATTACAAAATTTAGTATTTTGCTTCCACCATTGAATTTAGATTATTTTCTTCAATGAATCACAAGATCCATTAACATGGATCCCATAATCTAGCCGCAATCCACAAGAATGAAACACAAACACAAAAATGATTAGATATTTATTTCTGAATTTAAAAAAAAAACATAAAACATCAAGTAATGCAACTAGAGACATTAAAATTTACCATATTTAACAAATATTATCCACGAATCAATCAAGCATGTTGATTTTATTAGCCAAAATAAATGAAAAATCTTTTGATATACTCTTCGCTCTGTTGATATGGATCTGTGTAGTCACTCAACAACAGATGATCACAACCTCAACAACAAGAACTCAAGATGGAAGAGACTGAGTCATAGAGACATCTATAGACAAATAAAGATATAATAAATATCAGAAAGCGTTTCTGATGAAGAATAATCAAGAAATAAGAGGCAAGGAGATCGTGCAAAAGCATTTATGTTTCAAGGATTTATGGTTAGGATTGAGATTTAAGAAAAAGAAGGGCAAGGAAAAGGGAAAAGAAAGGTAGGGTTACTGGGTTAGGGACTTAGGATTAAGTTTCTTGAAAGTAAAGAAATAGGCTTATATGATTAGGTATAGAGAGAATATATATAGTGGGGGTTTAACTAAAACGACACTGTATTGCTATAAAAATCAATTTTTCATAAGATTCAGTTCATTAAAACCACAAACTATCCACCGAAAATTAATTTCTTGTAGAAGACTTCATCAAACTGGTTTATGTCACAAATTGAAAGCTGAACCAAGCATAAATAACCGATTGGGTCGGTTCAATTTTTGGGTTCATATGGTTCTTGCCCATCCCTAGATATAATGCATTATGTGCTTTTCTAAAATTTATCTTAAACTTACAGCTGGAAGTAGCATTTATATACAATATATTCCATGTGAAGTGAGAGGTTATAAGATGTAGATTTGGATGCTTGTCTTAGGTGTGTAATGGCAAATTTTGTGGTGTCATCAAGTATAATAGCCATTGGATTTATAGAATCTATTTAGGACCATTGATTAAAAACCTACAACCTAAAAAATCTGTTTATTTTCTATGGGTTAAAGATTATGCAAGTTATTCTCCTTAAAAAATAAAATTAAACCCACGCTCTTCTCTCACAGCAAATCCAGCCAACAGAGATGATCGACAACTTGAATATAGGAAATAGTTCCCACCGGCTGGATTCCATGAAGAATCAGGACCACCTCCAATTCCCCTCTTATCTCTTCAAATTCCAACACAAAGATTCCATTATCAATTCTTGAAAAAACTATTGAATCCCCTACAACTAACTTCTTATGATTCACAAAAGTACTTAATCCAATAGTTAAAAGATGCATCCTTGGAATGCCCCCACACATGTGCCTAAATTTCCATGTTTCTCCATGGACATCCTTAACAAGAATGGACTGAAAATTAATCATACTGCATTTTTTTCCCTTTACTTTGTTGTTGGTTCAATTTAAACCACTATATCCAAAGGCTTTAACATATTTATTATACCTGAAATTAGGACAGAACCACATAACTCAAAAAACTCATAGGATCAAAATCATTTTTTATACCACAATTGATAATCCCAACTCCAAGTAGTACACTAGCAATGACATGATTGTCATTGCTATGAAGCCAATGTAACCAATTAGAAGCTTTCTTGGTAAATGTATGGATTTCATTTCATAGACTGCAATGATATTGCATGTAATTAAAGGATTTTTTTCCTTATCTCTAAAAACCCTTTTTGTTTTTTAAAATTACCATTTTTCATTTGGCGAAGCTTACTTTTGCTTTCTGCTTATAAGTTAACAAAAAGCAAGCATATTTAACAAGGGTACAAATTAGAGCTTTATTTACTAAGAATATTTGTTTAACGGAAAAGTATTGTCATATGATAGAAAGTCACGTTTCCGTATTTTTTTAAGTTGCATTTTTTATCAGAAGAACATGGAAATTAATCATGTTGCAGGTTCTTTTCCATAAAATATGTGCTTATAAGCATCATTGGGTAAAATTATGATACTGTGTCCATCCTTATGCATTTGGGGCCAAAAAAAAAAGATTGACTAAATTTTCAGTCTAGATTGATCAATTACCAGTAATAAGTAGTATTTTCTAGATTTTAATTACTCGATTTTCATTCAGTGTATGCAAACCTTTTTTTCTATACTAATGTAGCGGGATTGTTGTCTGGCCCTTGCCTTTGAAAGCCTCCTTATACATCCTTACTTATTCAGTTATTATGTCAGACTCACACATAAGAAACACAAGTCAATTTACATTCGAGTTTAAAGTGATGGTTGTCAGGAACTAAGGATAACCCAACAATTACTAAGGTTATTAAAAAGCATGATGCAGTTTTTTCAATTGTAAGTTTTAGATTATCCATTGTAAAAGCGAGATGGCAAACCAGAGGCAAAGCAAATGTTTTTTTTCAATTTTCAAGATGGATTGCCTTCCTAACTACTACGTTATTCAACCATGAGGTAGCAACTTCATTAGCCCTTTCAACCATAAGGTAGCAACTTCATTAGCCCAAAAAATAAAAAATAAAAAAACTATGAGAACCTACTGCCATATTATTAAAAAAAAGTCATGTGTTCATAATTTGATGCAATGACATAATAAAAAAAATGAAAGAAAGTTAAATTGGTAAGAAGTTGGTACTAGATATAAGAAACTAAAAAAGAGTGAAGTAGAGTTTTCTTTTCTTTTTCCCTTTTGGTTGTTGGTTTTCTAATCAAACAAAAAGATGGGCTTCATAAATGGATGATTGTAATAGAAAAACCGAAGGACAATAAGATATTCATATATCACAATGCCAATATATATATATATATATTTAGTGAGTGTAGTATAATATGCATATGGAGGTTTTCAATAAAACCACATCAGAAGTTTTCAATTTTTTTTCCTCAAAGCATTTTGTTTGAACATCCTTGGTGCCGATAAGCTGCAAAGTTTACTTTTCAGAGTAACAAATATTTCTTCTTTTAGCAGCAAATGGAGATATAACTCAATTTTATAATTTTATTTATTATGATCACTAACCTCAATTTCAGCTACATTATTTTTATCACAGTGCTGTCTGACTTTAATTTTCATCATGAAAATGCAGAGCAATTAAAGAACCCTCAATTATCACAGTTACTCTTGCTTAAGAACAATTGTACAAATTCACCATCAGGTACAGATTAAAGTACACAAGAATGTACATTCAAGTAATATAATAAAGAAGCGGAAAAGGAGAAAAAATAACAAATAAGAAAACTTAAGGAGATTTCAAGAAATGTGTAAAGGTCAAAATGTTTGAAAATTATGTATCGTTTTTTCAAGTCCTTGGGTTCCTAGTTCCATCCCAAAGCCTGCCACTTCCACCACCTAAACCTTCCATTAACAACACCATCTCCCATATAGTCTCGTACAGAATCTTCATCGATTAGATAGCAGTTCAAGCTGATTCTCTATCTAATACTTCGGTTTTGCAAATTAAAAGAAATCAATGGAAGGAAATACATATATATATATATATATATATATTGCAGAATTTTGAGATCAAGAAGTTGAAGAAGAAAAAAAGAGGGGAAGTTGTCAAATGTTAATGGGTTAAATGAGAAAATTCCCAAATTCACACCCAAGTTTTCAAATGCCAAAAGAAAAAAATTAAGTTACCTATTAAATGGGTAAAGGGGAAAAAAAGAGCAACTTGTTTCACCTACAAATGTCAGTCAATTTTTGATGAGATGGTGTCATCATGACACCATATAATGACCATGCTTAGATGGAATTAAATCCATGTTAGTTGTTATTTGTCTAAAATAAATTAATTTCTGTATTTTACTATTTAAATATATTTTTATTTTTATTACTATTATACTTTTTTCTTTTTGTTAAAATTTTTAGTAAGATTATTGTTAAATAATTATAATAAGATTATTGTTAAATAATTATAAATAACTAAAATGATAATTAATCTAAAAGATTATTCAATCATAAATTAAAAAAGTAACTTGAGGTAATTTATTTAATTTATCAAATGGTTTAAACTAACAATTCAAATAAAAAATAAACTTTAAAGCTAAAAAAAAAATTTAAACTTGATTAAATTTTTGATGCAATACAAATATTTCAATTTAATATTTAAATATAGATATTCAAAATTAAAAATAATTAATCAATTAATTTAGCTAAATTAAATTAATAAAATTTAGTTTAAAATGAAAAATATATTTTTTAATGACAAACAAATAGTATATTAGAGTCCAACAGAGGGGACGAATAGTAATTGCTTTCTATATTAAATATTATTTTGATAATTTTATATTAATTAACGATAATTTTAATAGAAAAATTGATAAAAAAGGTAAATACTATAATATTGCAAGTGTAGATGAAAATATAATTTTTTAATAATAAGGATCAAGTAGTATGATATGGTAAAGTACAGGGAGAAAATCACAATTAACCTTAATTAAATATTCAGCCTAAAGCAATTTGGTGCATCATTTTGTACAGTTTTAATTTTAAGCTAGAGTGCTAATAACTCTTCCGAAAATTAAAATTTATTTATATTTTAGTGGGTTAATTTCTTTAAAAAAAAAAATCAACATCAGCTACAAAATATAAATAAAAATCATTTTTATATCCAATACGAAAACACTTAGAAGATTTTTAATATCAAAAGTAAAATAAATAAATAAATATATGTATTTAAAACAAGTTGACAAAATTATTTTTTATTATTCTCCATAAATTGAAATATACATTATAAACGTAACTATATTTTGATGTCATAATACTAAAAACCTTTTAGGGGTCATTTGATTCATATCTTGAGATTGTAATCGGAACAAATAGAAATAAAAAATAAAATGAAAAATTTAACAAAGTGTTTGGTTTACGAAGACATTAGAATCAAAATCAATATTAATAATATTTATATATGAAATATATTAAACAATTATTTTTATTAATTTATATATTTTATTTTATTACTTAAAAAATATATTTTATTTCATAAATTTTAATAATATATGACCATATTTAAATATATGACCAATTTATAATTAATTTGATTTGATTCGCATAGGAATGAGAATTCATTCTTTACCTGCATAAGGGCAATGAGTAGTTATTATTAGTGGAGGAATCTATTTTCATTTCTGTGCAAAAGTTTAATCGACTAAACAATAGGAATTAACTTATTTCAATTGTTATTCTCACCCTTATTTTTCATAAAACAAATGACTATTTTAGTTTATGTGATAATAATACTACAATAAACATTTTAAACACATTTTTCAGGGGAGAATGAACTCTAATTACTGTGCTATTTTATATCTGTAATACAATGTTTTTTATTTCAAAAATCAAATATGAGAGATTTTAGTATTATAAAATTAAAGCATAAGAATTTTATGATATAAATTTAAAATTTGCTTAAAATGAGGATTTACATATGAAATTTATATTTCCAATAGATATCATGTTTAATTATTGAAAGTAAAATATTTTTTAAAAAATGTGTACTATTTATTTATTTTTTTGAGTATATTTTTGTAATAAAGTTTAATTTGGCCATTAAACTATTTGGAAAGGTTCAAATTGCGCTTTTTTAACCTTTTCCGTTAATTTACCTCTTAAATTTTGCAATAAAGATGAGATTGGCCCTAAAAAATTTTATTTACACCCCTATTGTCTGAGATGTAAACAAATATCACAATAAAAACTACAAACTGATATGCCTAATTGATGAACAATGTTAAAAAAAAAAGGGCAAATATAACTTTCTCCAAAAGTTTAAGGGAAAAATGGAATTTTATTCCGTATAAGTATACCACAAAAAGAAAAAAAAAAAAAGCAACAATTAGGCATAAAGCAGCTGACAATTGGAAGGAGAAAAGTCAGAAAAAGCCTTAGGGGCCGCCACAACATTCCATTCCACACATAACTCTCTTTTGCTACTCTCATTTTCATATACTCTCCCTATTGCCACATTAAGCCCACTCGACACAACATATACTTTCCCTTCTGCCCCACTCACAGCAAAAGGTCTTTGCATCGCCTCCCGGGGGAATTTATCCCCTCCAACGTAGTACCACGTGTCAATATCTGGATCATACACCTTCATCGGACAGTCACCATAATCTGATATCACCAACAATCTATCCCCCAGAACAGCACTTAATCCAGTCCATCCCTCCCTCATGCCATCACTCAGTTCTTGCCACGTGTCATTCTTAGGGTCGTACACTCCTCCTCTTGGTGAAAACATGAAAGGCCACGTCCACCCTTCGGTTACGTACATTCTATTCCCGATCACAGCTGAATCGTACCTGCATAAACCGGTCCGCAATTTAGAAATAGGAGCCCAAGTGTCATTCTTAATGTCGTAACATTCTGCGGCGGTGATTGAATCATCAATGCCTGGCCCACTTCCTCCAACGGCCATGATCTTGCCATTAGCATTTCCAACAGCACAGAATGAACGAGGGGTTAACATAGGGGATGCTACGGACCATTGATTAGTCGATGTACGGTAGATAAATGTGGTGTCCATTGATATTTCTGTATCCGACCGCATACCACCCAAAACAAATAGCTTGCCATGATGCGGCATGGAGGTGCACGAAAATCCCTGCGGACATACAGACTTCGGGCAAGGCATAGGAGGCAAAACAAACCAACGGCCAGATCGAGGGTCGAGAGCTTGCCATTGAATTCTGGCTGTTGATTTCCGAAACGCAAAAACAAAAAGATAAGGTAAAGAAAGGGAAAGAGATTTTTTGGAGATAATAAAGGCAGGATCAGTTATGGTTCTGTTCCATGGAGAAGAAACAGAGCGAACCAAAGCTTGATATGGATATGGAAGGTGAAGAAGGCAAAGCTCAGCAATCTCATTAGGCAATCCAGGAATCAACGGTTCACAATTCTTGTTGCTTTCGCCTTCACTTTCTTGCCTGGAGGAGGAAGAAGATATCAAAGATGCCATTTTCTTGAAGCTTTTTCTCCAAAGAAGCACAAAAAAGGAATTACTTTACAGAAAGAAGTAGGTTGGCTTGTGAAAACTCAAAAGTCGAAACTTTCGAGTTGTTTAATGTTCATATATAGGAGGGGTGTGCTTTCATTTGGGTGTTTGCTTTTCTAAGAAGCCGGAATATAAGGATGGATGGAATTTAAAAAATTAGAAGCCGTAAAAGGAGAAACGAAATTCCAGCAAATGC
Source organism: Mallotus repandus (assembly GCA_949671775.1). Classification (NCBI taxonomy): domain Eukaryota; kingdom Viridiplantae; phylum Streptophyta; class Magnoliopsida; order Malpighiales; family Euphorbiaceae; genus Mallotus; species Mallotus repandus. The sequence continues at coordinate 22,820 of CATIWM010230972.1, forward strand.
GAGGACAAAACACAAACAGTTCAAAAATTGAGTAAAAACAGGTGGGATTGGGAACAAGACAACTAGAAGACACTGGTGACCGGAGTTTGAACGAAATCTAATTGGTGGGTCTACTCGTGTTGTGCGATGATGAGCACAGTAATATGAATGGCTGAAGGAGAGAAAGAGGATGATTATTGTGGGTACAGTTGTTGGAGTTAGGTGACATATGCACACTGTAGATGCCTATGAGATTAGAACAAGGGATTAAATTATTGGGGAGGTTGAGGTTGAGAGCGTGAGGCCCCCACCTTGATGGCTGTTTTTGGATGGCATGTCTTTTTCTTATTCGCAAATCATAATTATGGGGATAGGAAAAGAAATGTGAAAATAAAACCCATAATTGGAAAAATTATGGGAACACCTTTTTTTTTTAAAAAAGAAAAATTATGGGAATAATACTTGTTCTCAACTCACGGTTGACGAAAATTTGAACGGTAGCCATTTTTCCTTTCATCCTTCTTTTTTTAGCGAAAATTTAAAAAAAAATTGATAAATATTTTTATAAATTTAGAAAACTAAAAATACGTTTTAATTTGAAAATTTGAAAAATATATATATTTAGTTTTTTCTTTGTTAAATAAATAATTTTTTAAAAAATTATATTTTTAACTAAACAAAATAATTTATAATTATTGTTGATGTAAAATTACAAGTGCACGGTATCACTAAATAGTATAAAAAATATTGTTTTTACGGAGACTTGCTCTAATCATCTATTAATCTAATGCTTTATTTTTAAGATTTGCGAATAAGAAATTTTTGGGATGAAATTTGAATAGCAAATAAGTGAACCTATAAAATAAAAATAATTTTTAAATTTAAAAAATAAACAATCAATAATCAAAACTTGCTAGGAATTAAATCATCTCGCAATCACTAAGCTATCCAAATTTATTACTTAATTTATTACTTAATTCATCTCGATGATATATATGAAATATAACATACGAAAACATGATACATGGTGGATCCGCCACAAAAATATCAAGTCAAATCGCAAATATCAGGAAGAATACATATGTCACCAAGATTGTAGTATTAGTTGACCATAAAATAATATGTTTCATTAAATTGTGGTTGAGTATTATAAAAAATGTTCTAGTTGACAATGTTATAGAATATTTATTTACAAATGTAATAAAAATCAAAATTATCCATGGTTAACCATAAAATACTACAAATTAACCATAGAATGATACATGTTGACCCTAGAATGATATGAATTAACCATAAATTATCAAGTAAAAAATCTTGTTCCATCTATTATAAAATATTCAATTTGAAATACAAACAAATCAGAAAGAGATAATTGAAACAATTGTAAATTTATAAACATTTATAAACTTATCTTAAAAGGATAGAAACTAATATGGATAACAACATTTGCAGTCTTAAAAGTTATATAGTTTTACAATTAAGTTCTAAATGTTTGATTATTAACAATCAAGTTAAATGAGTATTTAAAAAATTAACTATAAGTCATATCCCATTATATATAACAAAATAAGCTTAGGTGGCATTATATTAACCTATGTGGCATCCTTCTCATCACCACACCATCCATCTCAGCTCTCTATGTCAACTGTCCATTTCATCTCATCAACCACTTAGGATTGCCACTTTCCCTCTTCTTCTTTTAAGGTTGCTGCATTTTGGAGCGGTGCAAAGGGTAAAATTCCTTAAACATCTCATCATCTCAAGCTGATAATTAACACCATTAGCTTCTATTTCTTTCATCCTCCTCTCAAATCTTCATATAATCAAAAAACTAAACACATGAAATTCCTTAAACATCTCATCATCTCATGTTATGGGTGAATTTTCTTATATTTCTTTCAATCTTGAGAGGGTGATGTTGTGTTCTTGTTGTTTATTTGCACTCAAATCTTGATTTTTTTTTTGGTAGCTACTGTTGATGGATAAGATAGCATCTTCTTCTCTCAATAATCCACTTCTCTTTTATTGCACTTGTTTATAGTGTATTTAGTTAGGTGGACTTTGCTACTACTGCTCTTTTTTTTGTGCTTCTTTTGTTCTTCTTCAAAGTTTGAATTTTTTCATGTTAGGTATTATTGTTTTAATTAGCTTGCATTGGCTATAATTTTGGATGAGTTTGCTTCATATATTTGGGTTTGGGTTAAAGGTGGAGCATCTATTTTTGTTGTTATATTGCTAGATTGAGTAATTTCCATGAATTGGTCCATTAATGGTGAAATTATGGAGACCAAGAGTGGTTTCCTTAGTGATGGTGGTGGAAAGATGTCACTTAAATTTTTATAAGTTGAAATTGAAAAGATATGTAGTACAAATTTATTTATTTACTAGCAAAGTTACCCGTGGTTCACAGCGGAGTACACCTAAAATAAAATTACACAAATAAAAAAAATTAATGGTTCATGTATCAATTATTAGATTCACATTTTCTTTTTCCAAAATGAAGATTACAAAAAAAAAATTGTTTGCAGTACTTCTAGCAAACATATTCTAACAAAAGCATAATACAGAATAACTCCTTCGATCCATCAGTTTCAAAAAAAAAGACAATGTGCCTTAAAAAACAGTTATAATAATTAAGTTAACTGCACCAAAAAAAAAGACAATGGTGACTGCTTAAAATCTCTCGTAGTCACGTCTTTCAATAAGATCACTTGTTCAATCAAGTCATTCAGGATCTCATAACTTGACACAATATAACACATGATTCAAATTTCAAATTCAGAATATTACACCAAAATTTTAATCTACTTGCATAATTACTAAAGGCATTCCTTTGATCATACTTAATACAAAAATTATTTTTTAAAGTAGTAGAACTCTTTTGAATACCATTAGTGTCAAAGGCATTATGATTAATGAAAATGCCCTAGGGGGTGGTGAATAGGGCTATTGAATAAAAATCAACACTTAAAAATAAATAAACAAGAATTAGATGAATGTTGAGAAGGAAGAATGATAAACACAAGAATTTAAGGAGTTCAGATTCTCAACAATCCTACGTCTTCACCTAACTTATCCCCAAGTTAGGATTTTCAATCATCCATAATCTTATTCACGATATTGAGATTACATAAGAGTTTAAGGCTTACTCTTACAACCTTACAATCAAGAGTTTTCTAGGCTTACTCTAAAACTGAAACCCAAGTGTTTTAATAGCTAAACACTTAAACCAATTCCTTTAGAATAGAATCTCACTTCCCGTTTTCTCAAACCCAAAAAATGGAAGAACAAGAATATCTATTCTAACACTCACTAACTCTCATAAGAGTTTACACAAATATATAAAATGAGTTTTGAAGGAATTTGAGAGCTTTTTTGAATGTTAAGAATAAGGATTGTAATAAGTAAGTGTCTTAACATCAATTGAGCTCTAGGTGTTTTTTATATAGATAAACAACTCAAATTATAGCTGTTAGAGTAATCAAACACGTCTCTAATGTCTCCAAAAATCAAATTAATTTAATTTGACTTTTATGTTGTCAGACTGCTACTCATGATCATGACTTATAAAAATGTAGCCGTTAAATTTAAATATATACGTTAAGCTTGTAAGGAGTCTTGGTCACAAACAGCTCATGGTCGTGATGATAAACCGTGAGCGGCTCAGATTCTGAAGAGAGTTGAGATGCATGTTTGTCACGAATCAGGGGAGACCATGATTATGGATTGTGACTTAATCACGAGCACCTCACAATCGTGATACCAAACTGTGAGGGGCTCAGAATTTTTTCACCAAATAGCCTTGTTGATCCTTGGCTTATGATGGTTTGTCACGACCGAGATACTAGCTTGTGACTGCAGCAAATTCACTTATTTTTGCATATATTTCAAGCTCTCACTTCCATCAAATGATTTAAGTTTTTAGGCAATTTAGAAGAGCTTGATTTGATGTAATACACTTAATAAACAATATTAGTTCAATTTAAATTATTTGTCAAAGATCAAAATATAAAGATTGAATAAACCATTTAAGGTCAACAATCTCCCCCTTTTTGACTTTGACAAATAATTTATGTGTGTGCAAAAATAATAAAATATGAACAAGAAAAGTGTATAAAGAACTCCCCCTTTGTTCATGTAGATTTGAAAATCTTTATGTGTGTGCAAAAATAATAAAATATGAATAAGAAAAATGTATAAAGAACTCCCCTTAATATGTGCATCTATATAAGTTGCTAGAATAAATGGTAAAAAAGAAACTTGAATAAATACACACACACATACATTAAAAACATAACTAAGACAGAGCATTAAAATTAAAAGCACACATAAACTACTAAGATAGCAAACAAAGATACACACACACATAATATATATAAAACAAAGATCACAAAATAACAAGATAACTGAAAAACTTAAATCTAGAAAACTAAGGAGCATTGTCAAGATCATCTCCTTGTGGTGGAACTTGAGGGTCTTGAGGAGGAGGCCAAGTACAATTGAGATTATGGAGGGCTTGGATTTGATGAATATCATATTCTAGATGATCCATTCTCCTTTAAAATTTATCAAAATGAGTATCAAAGTGATCAAAGAGGTTGTTGATATTATATTTAATAATGGAGAGGCTATCAAAGAATCCACCAAAGGTTGAGAAGTATCTTGAGCTTGATTTGGGTCTTGTTCTTCTCTAAGATCAAAATTCTCAATACCTAAATTTCTCTATATGCTCAATGTCTTCCATATCTTGGTCACTCTTTTCTTCAACTTCTACCTCATTCTTCCATACAAAAAGATTATTCACTTTCTTGAATTGATTAGAATTTTTGATAAATTTTTCATCAAGAAGTGAATAAGGTATGGAATCATAATGATTAAGAGAAAGACCAAAATATTGTGCAATTCTTGTCACAATGCCACCAATGCAAATGGAGTCACTTACACTATCACTTATCAACCATAGCCTCCATTGCAACCAACGTCCCAAAGCAACTTCTTCATTGTTGAGAATGAATTTGCGTAAATAGAGGTCATTAAAGGAGATTGCTTCATTACTCATTCCTTTCGCATTGAAAGAATAAGTAATGAATCGATGGATGTACCATAATGGTTTAGAAGAAAAAGAGGATGATTTAGTATGATCGGCTTGAAAAGAAGAAGAGTTAGGTTTGCAATTTTGAACCCAAAAAGAAGTAGGGGACCAAAGAGTGTTAGGACTTTCTATTCCTTCACTTTTGAATCCAAAGAGTTGATCAAATTCCTCTTTGGAGAGAAAACAACTTCTTCCCCCAAGTTTGAATCTCATGCTATAGTATGAGTTATTGTGATTGATATTTGTGGTTCTTAGACAAAAGAAGGAAAGAACTTCAATGACAAGTTGAGGAATGGTGACAAAAGGAGTGAAAGCAAATGTGAACATACCAATTTGTTCAAGAAAGGTCTTCACACAATCATAGCATCCAAGCAATTCAAATGCTTCTTTAGACATATATCGTGAAGGGATGATTTTTCTTTAAGCACACTTAGAGCATCTCCAATCCACTCTTTATTTCACCCAAACTCTTTATTATAAAGAGTGATGTTAAAAAATAGGGCGTCAACCCACTCTTCATATCTAAATTATAGATTAGAGAGTGAGTTTGGCTCTCTACATGTAGATAGTCAAAATTCACTCTCTATATAAAAGGTTAATTAATACATCTCTATTTTTCATACACATCATTTTTTTTCTATTGGCTTCTTTTGTTATCTAATTTTTTTTCTCTTTCTTCTCTCTTTCTTCCTATAATATTAAAAAATTAATATTAAATGCTTCTAGGACAAAACAAAATAAAAAGTGAAATATAAAGAGTGCATTGGATTTCAATAAATTATTTGCTCTTTATATTGAAAAATTCCTTAAGATGTTCTTTATTACCTAGAATATACTCTTTATTTTAAAGAGCACCATTAGAGATGCTCTTAGAAGCTCTATCCTTAATTTTAGAATTTGAGTAGGATAGAGGAGGATTTTTCTTTGGTTTCTCTTTATTTCCTCTTCTTCCTGGAGAGGATGATGGAGCTTGAGAAGGAGTTTTCTTCTTTGGAGCCATGATGCAAGTATATGATATGGAGAGACGAGAGAAATGGAGAAGAAAATGTAGATATTTGTTTGCTAAAAGGAGAAGTGTGTGATAGATATGAGTGTTGATGAGGTTTAAATAGGGGTGAGAGAAGATTCTAGATTAGGTTTATTTGAGATAAAACCCTAATAAACAAGTCTAGAAACATTTGGAATTTGAAAAGAGGTGATGGAGAGAGAAAATCGTGACTTTTCACTAAGCTGTCTAATGGTCACGACTAGGTCACGATCGTGACCAATGCCTTTGAAGGGCTTAGGCAGCTGTGAGTTGTCAAGTCACGAGTTGTTGCAGACTGTAATGGCTCATGACCCAATGTCCACAAGGACTCTTAAACTTTTCAAAAGTCCAAATAAGCCCTTATTTTTAGATAGTTAGGTCCTTATGAACCCAAAACACACCAAAGACGATTCAAATTCAAATTCAAATAATATCAATTTTCAAGACAATAATGACACTTAATTTTAACTTTGAATAAGCATCAATGACAAGACAAGCAATTAAAATGAAATTTAAATAATTTGAATGAATTTGAAAATTAAAAAAATAATAATTAATATGATCATTAAATGCTTATTTGAATAATTAAAAGACATCTTAATAAAAGATAACAAATTAATAAAAAATTTAAATATTATTTAAAGTGGAATAATGTTATTTAGCAAAGAAGGTTAAATTAAACAATTTCCCCTTAAAAATCATTTTACTTTAAAACATTGTGTCCTTTAAAGATAGTGAATAATAAAAAAAAATTGAAGATTAATTAAAAATTTTAACTTGCAAAATAATTTTTAATAAAAATTAATTATTATATATATTTTTAATATATATATATATATATATTTCTTTTTTTTTAAATGTATTTCTTTATTTCTCCTTCACTTTAAAATGATAAGAAATATATTTTTGTAAATCATTTCCTTTGAATATCACATGATCATGTAGAACTTAGTTTTAAAGGAAACAAAGACCAAGAACTAAAACAATGAAAATAAGGATAGATCAAATCTAAGAAAGTATGATCATTTAGCCAAAGTATCACATATATACACACATAAAACAAAGTAAGCAAAACAAGGTCTTTTGCATGGAGAAAGATATGATAACATGATCATTTATAGACACAAAACCAACTACACTTACAATACATGGAGAAAGATATGATAACATGATCATTTATAGACACAAAACCAACTGCACTTACAATACATGCTATGATAATGCATCATAAAAACGGTACATATAAATCATGTGGCACTTACCATATTATGAAAAAATCACAATCAGGAATAAGATACCAAAAATATACCAAAGATAAATAATTTATCAAGAATAAAATATGCATTCAAGATAAACAAGAACCATCAATCATGCCTAATTCATGTTTAATGAAGTTCATTCTCTCTTCATTAAGAGGTTTGGTGAAGATATCTGCAAGTTGATTATTTGTATCAATAAATTCAAGTGAGATATCACCATTTTGAATATGATCACGCAAGAAATGATGTCCAATATCTATATGCTTGGTTCTAGAATGCCGAATGGGATTTTTGCTAAGGTTTATAGCACTTGTATTATCACATTTGATTAGAATGTGATCAAGTTTAATGCCATAGTCCATCAATTGTTGTTTTTGCCACAATACTTATGAACAACATAAACTTGCAACAACATATTCTGCTTCTGCAGTAGACAAGACAACTGAAACTTGTTTCTTACTAAACCAAGAAACTAAACATTTTCCTAAAACTTGACAAGTTTCCGGAAGTGCTCTTTCTATCTAGTAAACTACTGACAAAGTCCGCATCTGAATAATTAATCAAGTCAAAGGAAGAACTTCTAGGATACCAAAGTCTTAAATGCAAACTTCCACTTAAATATTTGAAAATTCTTTTGATTGCATTCAAATGAGACTCTATAGGACTAGATTGAAAATGAGCACACAAGTAAGTAACAAACATGATATCAGATCTACTGGCTATTACATAAAGAAGGGATCAAATCATACCTCTAAATTGCTTTTCATTAACTGGCTTTCCATTCTCATCCTTGTTGAGTTTGGTGATGTTACTCATTGGAGTTTTGCTTGACTTCACTCCATCCATTCCAAACTTCTTGAGAATATCTCTAGCATACTTGGTTTGATTGATAAAGATCCCATCTTTGCATTGCTTGATTTATAAGAATTTAAGTTCTCTCATCATACTCATTTCAAATTCTCTTTGCATTAACTTTGAGAATTCCTCACACAAGCAATGGTTAGTAGCACCGAAAATAATGTCATCAATATAAATTTGAATAATTAATAAATCATGTTTAGATTTCTTTATGAAAACAGTTGTATCAACCTTTCCTTTCGAGAAATCTTTCTCTAATAAGAAGTTGCTCAATCTTTCATACCAAGCTCTTGGGTCTTGTTTCAACCCATACAAGGCATTTGAAAGTTTAAAAACATGATTTGGAAAATCTGAACTTTCAAAACCTAAAGGTTGTTCAACATAAACTTCTTTTTCAATAAAACCATTCAAAAATGCAATTTTAACATCCATTTGATAAAGTTTGAAATCTATGTAAGATGCAGATGCAAGTAGCATTCTAAGAGCTTTTAATCTTGCAACGAGGTTTCATCATAATCAATGCCTTCTTTTTTATTATAACCCTTTGCTACTAGTTTTGCTTTGTTCCTAGTTATGACACCTTGTTCATTCATCTTATTTCTAAACACCCATTTAACGCCTATAATAGGATGATGTTTTGGTCTAGGAACTAAAGTCCAAACTTTATTTCTCTCAAATTGATTTAGCTCTTCTTGAATACCAAGGACCTAAAATTCATCACACCTTCATCAATATTTTTGGGTTCAATTTGAGAAAAGAAGGATAAATTAACAATAGACTTACGTTTAGATCTTGCTGTTACCCCTTGTGTAATATCACCGATGATGAGGTCTTGAGGATGTTCTTTCTTGAATTGTCAATCCTTTGGAAGGTCATCCTTTAAGGTAGGTTAATGTATCTCCTCATCTTCCTCCTAACTAGGATCTTCAAGTTCCAAAGGTTTGTTATCATTTTCTTCTTGATTTTTCTCTTCCACGAGATCACCTATATCATCATCAACACTATAAACATCCTTTCTAGGATCAAGTGAGTTTGATTCATAAAAAACAACATACATAGATTCGTTAACAACTAGAGTTCTTTTATTAAACACTCTATATGCTTTGCTAGAGGTGGAATAGCCTAGGAAAATTCCTTCATCGACTTTAGAGTCAAATTTCCCAAGATTATCCTTGGTGTTTAATATAAAGCACTTGCATCTAAATACTCTTAGATATGAGATTTTGGGTTTTCTATTATTCCAAAGCTCATAAGATGTTTTGTTTAAAATCAGTCTTTTGAAAACTCGATTTGAAATTTAACAAGATGTGTTAATGGCTTCTGCCAAAAAGTATAATGGAAAATTATACTCATGAAGCATGGTTCTAGCCATTTCCACTAGAGTTTGATTTTTCCTTTCAACTACTCCATTTTGTTGAGGAGTTCTAGGAGATGAAAACATATGTGAAATGCTATTTTCATTACAAAAAGTTTTGAAAAATTCATTTTCAAATTCGGTGCCATGATGACTTCTAATGGAAGAAATACAAAAACCTTTTTCCTTTTAAACTCTTTTAGAGAAATTTTCAAAATCTTTAAAATCATCAATCTTATGAGCAAGAAAACACACCCAAGTGAATCTAGAGCAGTCATCAACCAATACATATGCATAATGCATTCCACTGAGACTAGCAACTCTAGTTGGACCAAACAAATCCATATGTATAAGTTCAAGAGGCCTAGAGGTTGACATAACATTTTTTAGCTTAAATGAGGACTTGGATTGTTTTCCTTTTTGACAAGCATCATAAGATTTATCCTTGGTGAATTCAAGTTTCGGTAAACCAATCACAAGTTCATATTTATAAAGATCATTTAAAAGCTCAAAGTTTGCATGTCCTAACCTTCTATGCCATGTCCATGTGTCATGGGAAATAAACATCAAGCATTTAATATCTTTGTTGTCAATTTTATTCAAATCAATAACATAAACATTATCTACTCTTTCATCACTAAAAATTACTTTATCTTCATCAGGACCACTAACAAAGCAATTCTTAGGATAGAAAGTGACTTTATTTTCCATATCACATAATTGACTTATACTAAGAAAATTGTGTTTAAGACCATCAACAAGCAATACATGATGTATAGATAAGGATTGAGATTTACTGATTTCTCCAATGCCAATAATCTTTCCTTTTGCATTGTCCCCAAAGGTAGCATGTCCTCCATCTTTAGCATCGAGCTAGTTGAATTGCTCTTTATCTCTTTATCTCCGGTCATGTGCCTTGAACATCCACTATAGAGATATCAATTGCTTTTTGCTCTTATGGACTTTAAGCACACCTACATAACATAATTTAAACCTTCTTTTGAACCCCAATCTTTCTTGGTCTAGGTTAGTTAGTCTCAAGATAATCCAAAGGAAGCAAGTTTAAGTACAATCTTCTATAGAAGCACACATTGCTTGAGTGACCTTTGGTTATGCAATAAAAACATTCAACATTGGCAAATTTATTTTTCCTAAGATGATATGCTTTCTTAGTGTGTAAAACATGCCTTATGTGTTGTGGTAGTGAATGTTTTCTATAACTCTTTTAAGCCATAATGTAAGACATGCATTGACAATGAAAATGTCTATTTTAATAGGTTTGTGCAACATGTTTATGTGCATTGTGTTGTATAACATGCCAATTATAATTGTGTTTAGTGTACAAATAAGCATGATTGGGTTGTAGTGCTCTAGTTTGAGCCATGCCTCTTTGTGTCAATAGAGGTTGAGTCTTATTAAACTTTCCCTTATTATTTGACATATGAGATCTCTTAACTTTAAAGGCTTGAGTCTCATTTTTGGAGGTAGAAGCCATTCCATTTGTATATCCAATTCCATGAATGTCTCCATGGATTTTTTGAGAGTCAATAATATTATTCAAGGTTTCTTTTCCCTTCATGAGTTTAGAAATGGAATTATTTAACTCTAAGACCTCCTTAGAAAGCTTTTAATTTTCATCATTAGCTTTCTTAAGTTGGTCTTCCAAGGAATTTGAACATTCCAAATCACTTGCAAGTTTTTCATTTGATTTAACAAGATTAGAAAAATCATTTTTCAAGTTCTCGAATTCCTAGGTTAAGCTAGTAAACTTGTATTTATAAAGCTTTTTCTTATAAAGTAAGCTTGTATATTTTTTCAAAAGTTTACTTGCTATAGAACTTTCATCATCATATTCACGTTAATTATCATAAGAAGAATTAGAAATAGAAGGCACCTCATTTCCCTCCTCAAGAGCCATGAAGCAAAGATTGGCTACTTCTTGTTGTTCCTCTTCCTTTTTAGATTCGGAGAAGTCATCCCAAGTAGCTTTGAAAGCCTTCCTTTTCTCTTGTTTTTTATTTTGGGGAACTCACTTCGAATGTGTCCAAGTTTTTTGCATTCATAGCAAGTAACATCTTTGGTTTTCTTCTTACCTTCTCCTTCAAACTTCTTATTGAAGTCTCTTGTTCTTGATGAATTGTTCTTTCTTAAGAACTTTTTAAAACTTCTAGTAAGCATGGAAATTTCATCATTTTCATCACTAGAAACTTTAATAATTTCTTCTTCACTTTCTTCTTGTGAAGCCTTTAATGCTATGTTCTTTTTCTTTTCTTCCTTCTCTGTTTGCTCTTCACCTTTTTGCTTTATTGTAAGCTCATGGGTAAGAAGCTTTCCAATAAGCACATTAGTTGAAAGAGAAGCGAGATCTTGAGCTTCCTCAATTGAAGTAACTCGAGATTCCCAATCCTTTTTAGGTAGGATTCTCAGAATCTTGTTGTTTACTTCTTCCTTGGTAAAATGTATGGTGACAAGAGCATTAAGGCTATTTGTCATTTTGGTGATTGATTATTGAGGCTTCATTTTGAAGAGTTCATACTCATACATGTGGAGTTGAACCTTCTTACTTCTTACTTGAACATTTCCTTCATAATGATTTTCTAACGTTTCCCACATTTCCTTGGCCGAAGTGCAATGTTGAAGCTTGCCTCCTTCTTCTCTAGACATGGAAAAGACTAAAGTAATCATAGCCTTTTTATTTTTGTGATTTGCTTCTTGTTGAATGGCGTTCTAGTTATCTCTATCAATTTCAGTTTCCACACCATTAATGATAGCTTTGGGTGGTTCCCAACCTTTTCGAACAATGTCCCAAAGTTTGATAGAATCACAATCTAGATAGAGCTCCATTTTGAACTTCCAATGAGGATAATCACTTCCATCAAAGAAAGGTATAAGAGAAGAAATTTTTTGTGTTTGACTTCCCATGATCTTGTATTTTGGCAATGAAGTACCTAGAATTCAAGCTCTGACACAAAATGAAAATGCCCTAGAGGAAGGGGGGGGGGGTGAATAGGGCTATCGAATAAAAATCAACACTTAAAAATAAACAAACAAGAATTAGAAAAATGTTGAGAAGGAAGAATGATGAACACAAGAATTTAAGGAGTTTGGATTCTCAACAATCCTACGTCTCCACCTAATTTATCCCCAAGTTAGGATTTTCAATCACCCACAATCTTATTCACAATATTGAGATTACACAAGAGTTTAAGGTTTACTCTTACAACCTTACAATCAAGAGTTTTCTAGGCTTACTCTAAAACTGAAATCCAAGTGTTTTAATGGCTAAACACTTAAATCAATTCCTTTAGAATAAAATCTCACTTCCCATTTTCTCAAACCTAGAAAATAGAAGAACAAGAATATATATTCTAACACTCACCAACTCTCACAAGAGTTTGCACAAATATATAAAATGAATTTTGAAAGAATTTGAGAGCTTTTTGAATGTTAAGAATAAGAATTGTAATAAGCAAGTGTCTTAGCATAAATTGAACTCTAGGCATTATTTATATAGATAAACAACTCAAATTATAACTTTTAGAGTAATCAAACATGTCTCTAATGTCTCCAAAAAACAAATTGATTTAATTTGACTTTTGTGCTATCAGACTGCTGCTCACGATTGTGATTGTGGTCTCACGATCGTGACTTACAAAAATATAGCTGTTAAATTTAAATATATACGTTGAGCTTGTAAGGAGTCCTGGTTATAAGCAACTCACGATCGTGATGACAAACTGTAAGCAGCTCAGATTCTGAAGAGAGCTGAGATGGTTGCTTATCACGAACCAAAGGAGACCGTGACTATGGATCATGACTTAATCATGAGCACCTCACGATCATGATACTAGACCATGAAGGGCTCAGAAATTTTTTTGCCAAATGAGCCCTGTTGATCCTTGGCTCGTGATGGTCTGTCACGACCGGGATAGTAGCTCGTGACTATAGCAAATTCACTTATTTTCGTATATATTTCAAGCTCTCACTTCCATCAAATGATTTGAGTTTTTAAGTAATTGAGTAGAGCTTGATTTACCCTAATACACTTAGTAAACAATATTAGTTCAATTTTAATTATTTGTCAAAGATTAAAATACAAAGATTGAATAAACCATTTAAGGTCAACAATTGACTTTACCTTTTTTAAATAAATGTTTATATAT
>CATIWM010231062.1:0-10400 GCA_949671775.1 Mallotus repandus
TTTTCATGATATTGATGATTATGGTGGGAGTGACCTAAACTGTGGAACCCTACGTCACTAAACTGATAAAAACCTATGAAGATCCATGGAATGTCATGGATTAAAGCCCTGTAATAATTTTGTATAGTTTTTTAGAGTTTCTGCATATTTTATTTTGTTTTTTGTTTCATTTTATTTTATTTATTAATTTTTGGGTTGTATTTAATTTAATTTTTTAATTTATACGTAGGAATTGTAATAGCACCAGTAGTGGAAAAATAGTGAAACCATTTAATTTTCTGCACTTTAAAAATGATTAGTAAATTAGGAGACATTTGGTAAACCTTAATTAAAATCAATGGTGGCTTTAGATGAATTTAGGTTACATGTAAATCAATTTAGGGTTAGAAATCACAAATATGCATGTTTCATCTGTTATTTGTTTGTTTTATTTCTTTGGACTTGTTTATATTTTTATTCGTTTTGGGCCCCAAGCCCACGTCATGATTAACTTAATTAATTAAATAGGCTTTTAAATTTGGTTTTAGGTTTTTAATTAATTTAAGATCAATTTAGGCTCATTTAGGGTAATTAGATTTAGGCCCATTTTCTTAGATTAATTAAAATTCAATTTAAACTTAGCTCAACCCATTAAAGTATTTTGTTTTAAATAAATAGCTTTAGGATGACTTCATTTAAACTTAAAATTAACTAGAATTAGGCCCATTAATTCATTTCCATTTTCTTTTAAAATTGATAAACTTAGGCCCATTTCTTTAGAATTAAAATTTGTAGATATAAGCTCACCAATTAATTTACATGTAGGCCCGCCTTTAGTTCCATTTCACTTTGCAAGTAAAATATGCAGAATTAGCTAAGTTTAATTAAAATCAATGTAGTTTAGACTTAGGGATGTTGCGCCTTATGAATGCAGTTTTTGCATGCTTTTTCATGATTGGTTGCCTTGGTGCTAGATGGATGTTCAATTAGGGTTTATATGAAATTGCATGTAATTAGAGAGTAAGATAGTGATTCATAAACTAATTCTAAAAGAACACGAGACTAAAAGAAGTTGGTATTCCATTCCCAGAATTTCCTGTTTATGGTGCTAACTCTCTTTTAGAGAATCGAGTTATCACCACCTTCGATTTGTCTCAGTTATTAACCTGGGTGGTGACTTCTTTTCTCCATGACATGTCTTTGTGATATGGTTAGTGTGTTCCCTGGAGCCTTGAGCTCAAACAGTGTCACGGTTGCTAAAATCTTGGACTCACGCTAAACCCCACCGTCTACAGTAATTATTTTAATTTTTAAGTTGTTAAGCTTTATATTTAGTGAAGATTGTCATAGCTAATCAATTCAAGCTAAGCAATGAGTCGAGTTCTTTTTAAGAATAGGGTGTTCTCATGTTTTGCTTGAGGACAAGCAAAAGCTCAAGTGTGGGGGAGTTGATAAGTGTGAAAATAGTGTCTTTTGAGCACTAAATTGTTATGTTTTTAGATGTTAAAGTTTCTACTTTATTCTTAAATGTTGGTGTTTTTACTTAAATTCCATGAAACTTATGTTTTTAAAGGTTTTTATAATTTTTATGAAATTTTGGTTGTTTTTAGTTTCATTTTGGCATTTTGGTGTTAATTGGTTAAGTGTGCCTAAGTTTGGATTAATGCAAGTGGAATGTATGTTGGAAATTGAAGAGGAAAGCTCAAAATCTCCATGAATTGAAGATGAAGAGGCATGCACAGTCGTGCACATAGGTGTGCACGACCAATCCTGAGCCTGACATTTCACATTGTAGTTAAACAGTTATGCACAGTCATGCATCCAAATTTGCACAGCCATGCACCAAACGTACAGCCATGAACATGGGTGTGCGTGGCCAATCCTGATTCGATTATTTTTGGAGTAGTAGTGAAGCACAGTCGTGCACTTCGGTAGAAATCACTTTTGGAAACTATTTTTTAGGGTTTATTTGAGAACTATTGTAAATAGCCCTTATTTTGCCTCTTTTAAAAGAGGTTAGCTGGTCTGAATTTCAGTTAGTCACATTTCTCTTTTGCAATAGAACAACTTTATATTTCATTTTGCTTTGGATTATTACTCAAGCATCATCAAGAATAGAGGATTAAAGAGCATTTTGTAATCACTTTCAACAGAATAAAAGGGGTTTTGTCTTCCTAATTATTCTTAGCACTTTATTTAATAATAAATAATGGTTGTGTTTGCATTTCTTAATTTTTCTTCTTCTTCTTCTTCTTCTTTGTTTTTAATTGCCATAAGTAGTTAAATAAGTAGTTAGGGTTTTTAAACTCGACTCAAGAATGGACTTAATATGTTATATTCCTTATCATCATACATATAATCCATGATTATTATTAAACATAATGCTTTCTTAGGCTTGATCACCCTAAGAATTTATTTAGACAACGGGGTGAGATCAAGAGAAGATCCTTGTTAATAATAAAATAATAATTTGTTAATTAATCAAAATAGGTTGAGAAATGTTTTTGTTGATTAATATCCCTTGTATGGCTTTACTTAATTATCTAAAATAATTAATTATTCAAGTAGTGAGAGCTAATCACTTGGGTAGTTATTATGGTTAGTATAATTATGCGGGTGCTTGAGAGAGATTTTCATATGTTTAAAGATGCCTAGGGAATGGAATACATTCATTAGTGATAAGGAAATTAACATGATCTTTAGTTAAAATTGAGCCGGGGATAAAAACCCTAACCTTGCTTATTTTGATGAATTTTATGTTAGTTAAATTTTATATTATAATTCTGTTTAATTTTCTAGTTCAATTATTTTTACTTTTTCTTTAAATTACATCCTCCTTCGATTTTCTAGACAAATAAATAAAAAAAAGTAATCCAATATTTAGCCTCCTCTCCTTGTGGGATGGATATTTTTACTACTTAGACGACTCCGTGCACTTGTGAATTCACACCACCAATTATCCTTATGCAAGAAGGAAATCCAATCGCTTACTTTTGTGTAATGTTGAATGAAGCTACTGTCAAGTATCCTACAAATGACAAAGAGATGTATGCATTAGTTTGAGCCTTACAAATATGGCAACATTACCTATAGCCTAAAGAGTTTATGATTCCCACTAATAATAAATCTTTGAAGTATTTGAAGAGACAACATAAGCTAAACAAACACCATGCTAAATGGAGTGAGTTTATTAAATCATTTCCATAAGTCATAAGGTATAAACAAGGTAAGAAAAATATAGTTACTAATGCAATATCTTAAATGTATGTACTTCTTTCTATTCTTGATGCTAAGTTATTGGGTTTTTAGTACATCAAAGAATTATATGCGAATAACCATGACTTTAGAAAATTTTATCATGCATGTGAACATGTTGCATTTGACAAGTGTTATACGCACAATGGTTTTTTATTTAAAGATAATAATTTATATGTGCCTATGAATAGTATGCATGAACAAAGCACATAAGGGTGGATTAATGGGGCATTTTGGTATTGCTAAGACTTTAGATGTTCTGCATGATCACTTTTATTGCCCTAACATGCGAATGGATGTACAAAAAATTTATGATAAGTGCATTGCATGTAAGCATGCTAAGTCTAAGTCTAAGCCTCATGGGTTATATATGCCACTACCTGTACCTAGTATGCCTTGTGTTAATATTTCTATGGATTTTATTTTAGGTTTACTTATAGATCAAAACATGGTAAAGATTCAATATTTGTGGTTATTGATCATTTTTTAAAGATGGCACATTTTATTGCATATCATAAACTAATGATACTGCTAATATTGCTAATATTTTCTTTAGGGAAAATATGAGTTTACATGGTATGCCTAGAACTATTGTTAGTGATAGGGATGCTAAGTTCCTTAGCTATTTTTGGAAGACTTTATGGGGGTAAATTAGGACTAAGTTATTATTCTCTACTACATGTCATCCTCAAACTGATGGTTAAACTGAGGTAGTAAATTGCACATTGGGCTAATTATCGCACACATTGATTAAAAAGAATTCAAAATCGTGGGAGGAGTGTTTGTCGCATGCTGAATTTGCTTATAATCATAGTCTGCATTCATCTACTCATTATTGTCTTTTGAAGTTGTTTATGATTTCAATCCTTTGAGTCCATTAAATTTATCACCTTTTCCTTTGTATGTGCAAATTGATTTAAATGGTAAAAGGAAGGCTAATTTTGTTAGGGCATTACATGAAAAGGTGTGCATGAATGTTGAGCAAAAGAATGCAAAAAAGTTGCCTAACAAGATAATAAAGGGTGTGTAAGAGTGATATTTTAGCCTAGCGATTTGGTTTGGGAACATTTAAGGAAAGAAAGGTTTCCTAGTTTGCACAAGTCAAAGTTACATCCTAGGGTTGATGGTCCTTATCAAGTTCTAGAAGGGATTAATGATAATGCTTATAAAATAGACTTACCTGGTGATTATGTTGTTAGTGCTACTTTTAATGTTTATGATTTATCTCCTTTTAATTTTGACGAGGTTGATGATTTGAGGACAAGTCTTCTCGAGGAAAGAGGGAATGATGCAAACTAAATAAACACCAATCGTGTTGATAAGCATGATGACCTACTCAAGTATGATGGTCCAATGACTAGACCTCGCATGAAGAAGTTCAAGGATACTTTAGGATTGTTCGTGAAGCAAGAGATAAATTTTAAGTTGATGAATCAAAGCACAAGTGCAAATAGAGCTCAATCGAGTGAATTTGGAGAAAGTTTGACATAAGGGCAAAATCATCATTTTTATGCCTTATTATCATATTTTGACATTCAAAATGAAGAATTGTCACTAGTTATCATATTTTTGAAGGAATCCTCTTTAATTAAGGATTTTCCTTTATAAGTGTCTATAGGAATAAGTAAGAAAATATTTTCCTTCAAGGATTAGGGTGTTTACATGCTTATATAAAGGCTATAGCATTATAGTACGAATTTTAAGAAGTTTTATTAAATAAATTCAAATGCTTGTGAGGTTAAAGATCTTTTATTTTGTTCTTAAAAGAACTTAATGAATTTATCAAATGAAAGCCTGGTGCTACCAATGACTAGAAAATGTATGAAGAAGTTCAAGGATGCTTTAGGAGTGTTCGTAAAGCAAGAGATGAAGCTAGAGTTGATGAATCAAAGCACAAGTGTAAAAGGAGCTCAGTTAAGTGAATTTAGAGAAAGTTTGATACAAGAGCAAAATCATCATTTTTACACCTTATCACCATATTTTGACCCTTAAAATGAAGAATTTATGTCAAACTCTTTAAGTGGAGCAATTTGCATTCATAATACATAAAGTGCAATTTTGAACATTTTGGAAGATTCTAGAAGATGCTAAGAGAATCTAAAAGATACCAAAAATATTTTAAGAATATTCTCTGCAAATGAAACCCTAGATGTGATGGAGAATGGCTGCTACTTATATTTGAAGACTTTGTCAAATGTTTGATTAATTGTCATGAGTTGTCATTTTTCTTAATTATCACGAGTTGTCAATTTGCTTAGTTGTCATTAGTTGTAGTTACTTTGACTTCTCAAAGCTTAGTTGTCATTGGTTATCTTTAATTGTTATTAGTTGTCATATTTTTGAAAGAAACCTCTTTAGTTAATGATTTTCCTTTATATGTATCTTTAGAAACAAGTAAGAAACACCTTTTCCTTTAAGGGTTAGGATGCTTACATGCTTATAAAGGATATAGCATTGTTGCATGAATTTAATAAGTAATTATGAATATAATTAAAATTTCTTATGAGGATTTTTCCTTCTCTTTTATTCTTAAAAGAACTTAGTGAATTTATCAAGTGAAGGCTTGGTGCATTTAAACATAGTTTAATTTAGACTTAAAATTGACTTAGTTAATTTTTTGTTTATATTAAACAACCTTTAACTCTTTATAATTAAGGTTCTTAAGCATAAGTTATTTAAGGGTCTTATTGGGAATTATAATTTTCCTATGCTTGATTTATGAATGATCCTTGGCAAGGTTATCAAGATTGAATACGGGTTTGGTAGAAGTTAACCATATTTATATCAGAAATGTTTTGCACCATAATAATGGTTGTATTTGTTCTTGCACAAAGCGTATGAGTTGTGGCTCCAGATGTTAACTTTGGAAGGAATCTTGAATCATTAAATTTATAGTTGTATTGAATGAAATATGAGCTAAATACTAAGGGGTGCATAGGCTATTTGAGAAAAATAAAAGCCCAAAGCCCAAAATGTTGATCCATTTGTTTATTTGGGCTTTAGGATTATATCGGTAATCATGCGCACCCGCTTGGTGACCTATTCTAATGAACTCGATCTATATAAACACAAACCCACGCTCATAAGGAAAGTTCAAATCAAGTTTCAAATCAGACATAGGAAACGACACCACAATCTATTGCCTGAAGAAAAATTGATAAGCCATTAGTTTATTTGTCATAAACATAAGGTTTGATAAGAACACATGGTTAAATAACCAAAGAGAAAACACTCTTTATTTTCTATTAATCATTCATGGCATCACACCCCACAACTTGCAGAATACAATGCCTTAAATAGGCTTTACAACTCATAACAAATGCTAATTGATATCCTAAATAAATTAAGAAACATAACAATGCTTAAATTCTTATTTATTGTTATAACAAATTGTAAGACTTTTGCACCATAATAATTGTAACATTTACTCCTATACAAAACATATGTTTTGTAGCTCTAGATGTTAACTTTGCAAGGAATCTTGAATCATTAAATTTAGAGTTGTATTGAATAAGATATAGGCCAAATACTTAAAGGTGCATAGGCTATCCAAGAAAGCTAAAAGCCCAAAGCCCAAAATGTTGATCCATTTGTTTATTTGGGCTCTAGGATCATAACATTCTCCCTTTGCTCAAGAAGATTTACCCTCAGATCTTGAAGTCATGTTTGAAACTTGAATAGAAATGTTAAAATAAAATCCTCAAACACTCCATCACGTGTTTCACTCAAGCACTCCTCACCAAATAAAAATCTTATCCCATATTTGTACTTTTATTTAGTTTTATTTTGGCCTAATTACTCAAAAATCCTGAACTTTATGAGTTTTAACAATTTTAGCATATTATTTCAACTTTTATTCAAAAAATCTTCAACTTTACATATTTTAATAAATTTAATACATTCTTTAAAAGTTATAAAAAAATCACAAACTTTACAGCTTTCAACAATTTTAGTATATTCTTTTAAAATTTATCAATAAAAATATTTATTTCAATATTAAACAATATTTGTTTAATTAATATATTAGTATCTGATAAAATGCTATGTTGATATAGCACCAAATACCTTTTAATTTAAAAAGAAAGTGAATTTAAAGATTTAGCAAAAATGTTCTCCTTAAAATATACTATTCAAAAATAAAAATATAATTTTTAATTTATTCTAAGTTTGCAATTATTTATATAACACTGAAATAACTTTTTCACTTTAAAATTGTAAACTTTGTACCTTTAAATAATTTTAATATGTTTTTAATTAAAAAGTTCATTTCCATGACATATAAGTAATTCTAAATTTATAACAAATTGAAATACTATTTTTTTAATTTTAAAATGGTATATTGTAAGAAGAAAAATTTTACTAACTCGTTAAATTCTCTTTTTTTAATTAAAAGAAATTTAGTATCATATCAACACTAAATACTACAACATTTTATAAGATGTTAAGAGATTGATTGAATAAATATAATTTAATATGAGCCTAATTATCTAAAACAATCATGAACTTTACGAGTTTTAACAATTTTTTTGACAAAAATTTTCAAAAGAATATACTAAAATTGTTAAAAGCTATAAAGTTTGTGGTTTTTTATAAATTTTAAAAGAATGTATTAAATTTGTTAAAATATGAAAAGTTCATGATTTTTTAAATAACAGTTGAAAGAACATGTTAAAATTGTTAACACTCGTAAAGTTTAGGATTTTTTTTAAGTAATTAGGCCTTTTATTTTTTAAAGAACTTAGTTTGATAGTTAAGAAATTATTGAACAAAAATTCAATAAAAAAAAGTAGAAGATCAATAACCTTAAACCCTTTTTGCGTTAACCAACATGAATATTAGGTATATCAAACCTAAGACCCTTTCTTACAAATTGCTCAAATCAAACTTAAGGTGTAAAATTTAATTGACATGGCCAACTTGAACCATAGGTATATAAAACCTAAGACCCTTTGTTATAATCACTCAATCAAATCCAATCTAATACCAAACAAATAGTAATTCAAAGTCACCTACAAAAATAAACACAAAATTGATTTTTTTGATATGAAGATGATTCAAAACATGATCATAAAATAACTAGATCAATAACCAAACCAAAGGATAAAACTCTTAAAAAAATGGATTCAAATTTTAAGATGAGAAAGAAATAAAAAAATAATTGGAAAAATAAAAAGGGATACATAGAATTGACATGAATAAAACTTGATTGAGCCAAGTTCTGATACTAAATAATGCGAACCTACTAGACAACCAGCTCTAACGAACTCAATCCATATGAACGCAAACCTATGCTCACAAGGAAAGTTCAAATCAAGTTCCAAATAATACACAAGAAATGATGCCACAATATATTATATGAAGATAGATTGATAAGTCATAAGTTTGTTCGCCACAAACACAAGGTTTGATAAGAACGCATGCTTAAATAACTAAAGAGAAAACACTCTCTATTTTTTTATTAATCATTCATGACTTCATACCCCTCAAATTATAGAATACAATACCTTAAATAGGCTTTACAGCTCATAACAAATGCTAATCAATATCCTAAATAAGACGTTTTGCACCATAATAATGGTTGTATTTGCTCCTACACAAAATATATGACTTGTAGCTCCAAATGTTAACTTTGCAAAGAATCTTGAATCATTAAATTTGGAACTGTATGGAGTAAGATACATGCCAAATACTGAGAAAGCTATTTTAGAAAGCTAAATTTGGAGCTGTTTTAGAAAGCTAAAAACCCGAAGCCCAAAATGTTGATCCATTTGTTTATTTGAGCTCTAGGATCATATCATTCTTCCTTTCCACAAAAAGATTTGTCCTTAATTCATGAAGACATGTTTGAAACTTGAATATACATCTTATAATAAAATCCTTAAATGCTCCCTCACATGTTTCACTCAAGCATTCCTCACCAAATGAAAATCTTCTCCCATATTTGTACTTATATTTAATTTTATTTTTTAAAAATTTTAGCATAACAATTCAAAAAATTATTGAACAAAATTCAATAAAAAGGTAGAAGATCAATAACCTTAAGTCCTCTTTGCATCCACCAACTTGAACCTTAGGCAAATCAAACCTAAGACCCTTTATTACAAATTGACCAAATCAAACTTAAGATATAAAATTTAATTGATATAACCAACTCAAGTTAGTTAAGGCTAGAAAAAGCAAGTTAGAATATAGGAATTATATGGCTATAAATGAAGTTCGTGATAATATAGCTATATCAATGGGATTGCAGGGTGTTATGAAAAAATCAAGTACATCTACAACTAGTGATGCTAATAAGGATAATGTTGTTTTTCATGGTGAGTATGAGGGATCTGATGGTGATTTGAACTCAATTTGCAGTGGTAAAAAGAATGAAATGGATAAGGTTGATAGAAGGAGGAAGAAGAGAGTGATTTATGAATCAAGGTATGACCATAAGTCAATAGATTTTATTCTTGGCATGAGGTTTAAAGATGGACATTAATGTAAAGATGTAGTTCATATGTGGGCAATCTTAAATGGGAAGAATGTACAATTCACTTGAAGCAGCAAAAAAAAGTTAAAGTTCATTATCATAAAGACTGTAAATGGAAACTATACGGTAGTTTAATTAGGACAGAGAAGACCTTTGTAATTAAGACATATGTACCTAGCCATACTTGCTCGAGATACATGAAGAATAAACAAGCCACTGCAACTTGGATTAGAAAAAAATATGTTCATAGATTTAGGAGGAATCCAAATTGGAATGAGAAGGATTTAGAGGATGACTTACTTGAAAAGCGGTATGTAAAAGTGTCATAAAGCTAAATAGAGAGCATTAGAGATGTTGAGGAGGTCTATATATGATCATTATTCAACGAATGTCATTATTGGAACTGCACTATATGCTCCAACACCTTCAAATACAACTGCTGCCCTACTAGTAAATACTAAAAGAATGTCTACAAGAAGAATACAGTGATATGTCACCACAACTATTAAGAACCTCCAAGGAATAGAACTACGAACCCTAATGATTATGAACCCGTGAATTACTATCTTAGAAACCCAAGAACAAATTGAATTTCAAAAACCCAAGAATCGCTTAAATCAGATTGTAAGTTTGGTTGATCAAGATTAGAACCTAAAGAAAACTAAGTTCTTTAAACCCTAACCCTTAACAC
>CATIWM010231293.1:0-11735 GCA_949671775.1 Mallotus repandus
AATAAAAATTAAATTATTCGGAGTAGAAGGAAAATAAGTTTGAATAAAAATTAAATTATTCAGAGTAGAAGGAAAAGTATACTAAGTTAACAACTAAAACATGGCTTTTGAATGTTCATGACAATAATAGCAAACTTCTTAAATATAGTAGAATTTTCGTCGTCCATTTCTCGCGTAGAGGTTAGAAGGTATATGAATTAAATATTAGCCTTTTATGAATTGCTTTATTTTTATATTTTTTTTATTTACATCTAAAGGCCAAGAGATCAAGAAGTCGTATATAGTTGAACATAAATAGGCACTTGAACTACAACTATTATAATTAGAGTCATTCCAACTACCCCTAGTAAACAATTAAGTACTTGGATTATAATCTATTCTACTTCTCCACACTTAGCTTTTTATGTTTTTTCCATGTAGACTTTACTTTATGTTTTTCTCCTTGCCGGAGCTACTTCATCTCTAGTACTTCTACCTCATTCACAAGCGAGGTATGACAATATCCAACAGAGTACAAGGAAGTAGAGCTGCAACACCTCCACAACCAAGCCTATATTGAGAAGTTTTTGTTAAATACAACTACGATGGTAATGAAATGGGTGTTATTACTAATATACAAACTCAATGTGTTTTGAATGCTAAAACCTTACAACTAGGAATGGATGAAAGATTTTAACAATATTTTTTCGCTTGATCCCGCCCCACATAATTATATTGCTACCTCTTAGATAACAAAATAAAAATACTTTACACAAACAATTTGAATGTAGGTTTAAGATTAGTTAGCCAAAAGCCCTATTTTAGTTGTTGACTAGTATACTTCTACTCCCATAAATTTAGTTCCAATTCAACCTCACTTTGTTCATCAAGATTTTTAGAAGGTCGTGTCTTTTATTTCTTATTTCCATTGTCAAAAATTTAATATTAACAATTTGACTGTTTTGTCAAATAGTGAAGTCAAGTTTTGGAGTCTCTTATTTGATGAGCCTAATGAGGTTTAAAAAATTCACAAAACTTCACTTCACTATTTCTCAAAATAACAAAATTGTTAATGCCAAATGTACACAATAAAGATTTGACCATGGACATAAGAAATAAAAGACACTAGACCTTTTATGATCTTCTCAAAATCATCAAGAAGAAAGTACATTCGAATAAAAACCAAATAATTAGCAGTAGAATGAAAAATATACTCAATTAAGAATCAAAACATGGCTTTTAAATGTTCATGACAATAATAGTGGACTTCTTAGATAAAGTAGAAATATTGCTATGCATTTTTCATCCGGAGGTCAAAAGGTATATGCATTAAATATTTGTCTTTTATGAATTTCTTTCTTTTACATTTTATTTTACATCTAAGAGCCAAGAGATCAAGAAGTTGTACAAAGTTAAACTTAAATAAGCACTTCAACTACCACTATTGTAATTATAGTCATTCAAACTACCCATATTCTATAACTAAATGCTTGGATTATTATTTATTATACTTCTCCACACTTAGCTTTTTATGTTTTTTCTGTGTAAACATTACTTTCTATTCTTTTCATTTCCTGAGCTACTTCACCTCTAGTACTTCTACCTTATTCACAGCAGAGGACAAGGAAGTGGAGGTGCACCACCTCCATAACCATGCCTATAATAAGAAGCTTTTGTCAAATACATTTATGATGGTAATGAAACGGGTGTTATTACTAATACACAAACTCAATGTGTTTTGGTCTATATTGATTCTCTGGTTGTCTAGCAACTGGTGGATCTTGCGCAGCAACTCCCCTACCCTTAACTCCATTTTTAGCTCCATTCATTGTACTCCTTTGTCTCTTTAATCTCCTGTAAAATGTTCTATCAATTTCAATATCAAGAGCTATTAATAATTCACCATGTTTAGTTGAATGTCACATTGAGCCCATATACTAGCAAAGATCCTTAGGAAGATAGTGAAAAACTACATTGAATGAAAATAAAGTGAAATGAAAGCAAATAAAAATCTAAATTAAACAATACAAATTTCATCACAATAAACTACTCGGTAACAATGCTAAAAACTTGTTTGTGTCTCAATCTGTAAGTGCACGAAGTCATCTAAGTAGTAAAAATATTGATCCCACAAGGAGTTAAAAATTGATTATTGAACTACTCTTAGTATTTGTTTGTTTAGATAGCCCAATAGGTTTATTTCTAGAAAGTAAACTAAATTTAAACAACTAAATCTAATTACTTTTAATTTAATAATTAAATCAATGTTAGGGTTTTTATCCTCGACCTATTCTATCTAAGAATCATGTCGACTTCCTTTGTAATTATGAATCCCATTCCATTTCCCTATCATCTTTTAAATTTTGAAGTCTCTCTCAAACACTTCCATAATTTAATGATTATAATAACTACCTAATTATTTAGCTCTCACTAACTAAAGTAATTAGCTATTATTAATATTGAAGCCAAGAATTTTAAAGAAATATTAACAATTGAACTATCTCTTAACTAATTCAATTTAATTAACATATTATTATTATATTCCTATTAGAGTGAATCTCCCAATCTAACCCTATTGTCTTAATAAATTCAAAGGGTGATTAGTCCAAATAGAGCATTAAGTTCAATAAAAATCATGGAACAAGAATCAATTAAAAAGGAGATTAACCATTTAAGTTCATATTGAGCTAGGACTAAAAACCCTAACTTTCAATTTAGCTACTCATATTAATTAAAGAGGGGAGAAACAATAAAATAAGAATCTTAAACATATTCAGCATGATATAATAAATAAGGCACATGGAGAATGATTGAAAGAAAACAAATCCCTTTTATTATCCTCCATTTGGAATAATGTTTACAGTCTTAAAACTTCAATCTCCTACTCTTAATGTGATCCTTAAGTAGATGAAAAAACAAAAAAAAAACTAAGATTTTTGCTCTCTCCAAAACAAAAATATGTAAAATGCTATTAAGACTAGCCAACCTCTTTTTTAGAACCAAAACATCTTTATTTATATTATTCCTCCAAAAAACCCTAAAATAAACTTCCTACATTGAGTTTAGCTTCGAGGCACATGACTGTGTGCCCTAATGTTCACTATTGTGCATCCTTGGTATGTTAGAGTTTGATGTAATTAGCCACAACTGTGAAAGTCTAGGTGCCCAACTATGTCTAGTATGGTCTTGGCAGGCACAAAAATCTTTGAATTAGGCATAGGCACTTTTGTTTAGGCATACAACGGTGCTTGGGTGGCTTCTCTAAAGAGTGGCTTTTCTAGGCTCAAGCACAACCATACACTATAAAGCACACAGCCATGCAACTTCCTTATTATGGAGTCACAAAAATTTTTAGCTTTACTCTTTAAGTTCATGCCGAGGAATCTATCATACATTAAGTTTTGAATGTCCCCAAAAGGGTTTGATGATGAAAATAACCTTTCGAAGATGACAAGAGTCTGTTCGTTCGTACCACCTCTGAAGCATGCAATAGGCTGAAAAACCTAAAAACCTCTGAACTGAACTTTTAGAGTGATAAATCAGTTATCGAATCATTGAGTCGTGCCTTAATATCATGATATATGAACTATTAGAATGATAAGTCATGTATTTCGAACAATTATTGCTCAAAGTGTGCAACTTGTCAGACCAATGTTCATCTTATGAAATCAAGACTTTATTTTATGAAAATGGAAGCTGATTTTGTAAAAATGGACGTAAAAAATGCATTCGAAAGGCTAAAAAACCTTAAGATCCTCAAAAATCTCAAAAATGAGCCCTGAAAAAAAAAAGCCCTTCAAAAAGGTCTGCGCGCAACGTGTACACACCTAAGCCAGCACAGATCCACGCTGACGAGTCTGGGTGCAAGCAGTTTGTGCAGGCCCAAGGGCTCCCCATTATATTTGCATGCAGAAAATGGGCACCCACACACTCTTTTTTTTTTTTGCATACGCGTAAAAATTGATAAACCGGCTTGTGGACGTGTTTATACCGTATAGACATGCATAAAAACCATGTGTACACGTGTTCCGAATGTTTACACGTAATTTTTCACTATTTGTAAATACTAGTGTCCTCCTATCATATCAAGGGGCCTAATCAACCAAATGTTGCCAAAACTCTGCCGACTTTAAGATTCAGGACTCCAAATTTACACACCTTTTGTTTATTCTCTTCATTTTTCTTTGGATTTTTATATCGACTTAAACCAAACCTAGCTTCATCTTGTCAAAGCATGCTTCAAAGGTATATAAATATGCATTTATCACGTCATTTTCAACCGCTTGATGAGGACAACTTGAAAATCACATGAAGCAAAAGCTTTTAAACTTAAAAAACAAGCTCAGTCGAATCTAATGACCAAACAATCAATTTTGTACGTTTATTTTCTATATTTTTGCATTTTCTTTTATTCAACTCTAATTTTTCTTTTATTTTTATTGTCACCAGCAAATTATTAATTGTTTTGATTTGTGTGGTGAGACTGGCAATTTTTCATGATGTCTGAGTAATTTTTGCTATGTTTTGATCATATTAAGTAGCTATTTTGCATTTTCTAGCTCGGAAAATGTTAAAATCACACAAATATTATTTTTTGTATTAAAATTGCATTTTTATAAATTTTTCTATCATATTATGCATTTTCACCGCTTTTTATCATATGTTATTATAAAAATCACTTTTTTATAATAAAGTTTATATTCTTACACTAATTTTGAATTTTATGCATAAAAGCATCATTTCTACATTAAGTCCTCATTTTTATTTTCAAAAAATATAAAATTTATCATTTTCCTACAATTTTTACAATTTCTACATTTTTTGCATATTTTATTGATAAAAATTACATTTTGACATTACAATTTGAATCGTTGCATCATTCTTACATTTTTTTTTTATGAAAAATCACTATTTTTCATGAAAATTTCTCATTTTGCTTTCAAAAAAAAGCAAATTTATCAAATTTTTATTCTTTTTGTATCTCCTTTGCATTTTCATTGTCACAATCATATTTTAACATAAATTTTGCATTTTCATGTAATTTTTGCAAATTCTGCATTTTTAGCATAAAAATCACATTTTTAATACAAAATTTATTTGTCGATGTCAATGTATCATTTTTGAAACAAAAATAACATTTTGACATCAAGTTTGCATCTTTATGTGAAAAATCATCTTTTTTTGCACAAAAATTTCATCTATATCTCAAAAATAATAAAATAATCATTTTTTGCATTTCACTCGCATTTCATAGTCAAAATTACATTTTTAATGCAAATCCTGAATTTCTGACACAAAATTTGCATTTCGATATCAAGGTATCATTTTTTATGTGAAAATGATATTTTGGCATCAAATTTGCATTCTTATGTGAAAAATCAAAATTTTCACATAAAGTTTATATTTTCAACTAAAAATAATCATTTTTGCATCAAAGTCATCACATTTGCATATTAGTTGCATTCTTAGCACTTTTAATATAAAATTATCATTTTCACACTTAAAATTGCATTTTCGATGCCATGGCTGCATTCATTATACCTTTCCATAAAAAATACATATTTTCACATTCCCACATGAAAATCAATATTTTTTGTCATTTTGCAAAAGAATGTATTCAATTATGTGAAAATTCGCATTTCTAGGCTTAAGCCTTCATTCCTTGTTCCAATGATGCAACCATGCATCTTTTGTCACTTTTCAATCATTTAAAAATATTTTGTCATTATTAGCAATTGTTTCATTTAATTTCATAATAATAACTACAAATGCACACAATTATATGCCTCTATTGGCTCTTTTGATTGAATGAATACTTTCTGCTTATCTGTTGTCTAATTGGATGAGTAACGCGTATATCTGTGCTAACTGTTGGTTTGTAGGTGCTTATTAGATTTATGGCTAGATTTACATTTTCACATGTTTCTCTTTCAAATGCATTTACTAGGTAAACTATGTAATAATTATAATTCACTTTTCTTTACTTTTCGCCTATTATGATGTGATGTGTATTTATAAACTATCATACCAAAACTAGCGTAATGCAGTAACCATGTATTGAGTATTGTCTAATGAGAAATAGCAAAAAAGTATATGCAATCTCCCAACCTAGAATCTTTGCTAGGTACATTACTTGTTAGGTGACCTAATGTCGTCGCTTACACTTTCTTGAGAAATCGGGTGGCGACTCCACAAACACAAAACGTCTTGCATCCTCACGAGAATAATCATTTATCCATGTCTCACAAATGGAACATATCAGTCCATTCAGTAAAGTTACCTAGTGTCATACATCAAATTTTGACTGTCCCTGAAAAGGTCTGATGATGAAAATAATTTCCCGAATATGATGAAAGTCATGTATTTCGTACTACCTCTAAAGAGTGCTAAAGTCCAAAGAACCTTAAATTCTCAAATCGAGCCTCTATAGAGTAAAATTAGTCACCAAATCATTAAATTGAGCTTTAATTCCATGAAACATGAACTATAGGAATGATAAGTAGCTCATTTAGAGCAAACATTGCACAAAACGCGTGACTCGTCAGACCGACATTCGTCTCGTGAGACTGACGCTTTACTTTATGAAACATAAACCAATTTTGATAAAACAAAAATAGGAAACGAGTTTAGAAGGCCCAAAACCTTGAAAAACACTATAAAAACTCAAGAAATGGACCCGAAAAAAGCCTAAAATACCCAAAAGAGTGTCGCGTATGTGCTCAGGTGCCCATGGCCATGCACCGGAGTTCACAATCACACGCTCGAGCACTTGATCACATGCCCTGAGTGCACAACCACGCGTTTAATGTGGTGACATGTGCTCTTGTATACGTATGCCATGACGCGTACACATGCATTCTAAGACTTGTAGACAGGCACAAAAAGTGTAATTTTTTCTATAAATACTAGTTTCTACCTCCCATTTTAGGGGGGGCTACACGTATATCGAAACTCTATCAATTTGAAGACTCAGAACTCCCATCTTACGCACTTTTAGCTCATTCACTGCATTTTTCTTAGGATTTTTAGACCAATTTGAACCAAACCCAACTACGTCATTACCAAAACACGCTTCAATGGTATACAAACTAGCATTCTACATGTCATTTTCAACCTCTAGGTGAGGACAACTTGAAAATCCCATGAAGCAAAAGCTTCAAAAACCCCAAAATAGGCTCAGTCGAGTCTGAGGACCAAACAATCATTTTTACAGATTTATTTTATCACCGCTAGCAGTTGAGAAATTGATTGTGATTTGTGTGATAAGACTGGCAATTTGCATGTTGATTGAATAATTCCTACTTTATTTTGTTTACAATAAACTGTCATTTTGCATCATCTAGCTCTTGAATGTGAATATCACAAATGCATTACTCTTTAAACAAATCTGCACCATTTTCATTATAAAAATGACATTTTTATAATAAAGTTCACACTTTTATTATAATCTAGTGTTTCACGGGTAAAAATATCACCTTTTTTGCAGCAAGCTTGCATGTTTATTTTCGAAAATATAAAATATACCACTTTTACATCATTCCGTACAATTTATGTGAAAAATCATCAATTTTGCATCATAATTGCACCTTCTAGTAAATTTATCACTCAACACACACAAAAAATCATTTTCGTTGCATTAGAACTGCACCATTGCATCCAAATTACACCTTTTATATAAAGGTAAGTATTTTCTCTTGCTCTATATTAAAATGTATCCAATAATATGAAGATTCACATCTCTAAGATAGAGCCTCCATTTCGTGGTCCAATGATGCAATTATGCCCCCCTCCCCTTCCTTTTCTCATCATTTAGAAATGCTTTATCATTCTAGAAATTATTTCATTTTCATTTTAATAATCCTGCAAGTGCACATAATTGCATGCATCTATATCAATCGAGTGTTTCCTATTTATTTGCTATCCTAGTAGATGGATGGATGGATTCGCACATTGTTGTGCTAACCCTTATTTTGTAGATTTATTCCTAGATTAGGACTAGATTTATAGTTCCTACTTTTTTTTCTTTTAAATGTATTTTACTAGGAAAGTGATGTAAATAATTGTAAATAATTCCTTTATTTTTTGTTATTATATGTTGTGTACGTGTACATACGCAAACTGTCATTATTGAAACTAAAGTGTTGTGGTAACCATGCATTGAATGTTGTATAATAAGTAGTCAAAAAGTAGATGTGATCTTCTGAACCATGGAATCTTTGCTACAGACGATGCTCATTGAGTAACCTGATATTGACCCGTACATTTTTTTCTTGATTTTTTAAAAATCGAGCGGTGACTTCACATAATACAAAACTTCTCGCTCCCCCCAGAGAAAACATTGTCTCTGTTCCATAAATGGAATGGATGTCCCATTCAGTAAAGTTACCTTGAGATACATCTGAAGAATTAGCCCAGTCATTGGCTGCTAATTTTAATAATTCATGTCACTCACTGTGGTAACTTCACTGGGGATCTCTGGTTAAAAGGTCAATTCAAAAATGACTACTTCTCATTACATAACATTTAATTGCTTGGAGCGTTTTGCTATTGCATTGCACAACACTTTACATGTACACTACTAGTCCCTATCAACTGACGGTCACGAAAAGTGATCCACCATTGTTCCACTCGAGTCATGGGGTGATCGATTCGAGTTCTTCACCTTTAGCTTCGACTCCTATGAGTTATCAAAAGAATGCTAAATTCACTGACCGGAGTCCGCAGCCCTAGTGATAGGGGCCATTCTAGCTAAAGGAGCCCTTAGCCTTTTTCCCTCAACTCAGCCCATGTAAATAAGCCAATGGAAACTCCCATAAGGATTCTATCGAGCTTTGCATGTTAACCCCTAATGCTGTCCATTTGGTCTGACATTGACAACTCTTATGACTTACTAGTTTTTATCTTCAATTGACATCACTATGTCTGTTCTCACTGACCGCTCACACTTAAATCAATGTGATCCTTAGTTACCTCACGCAAGCCCGTTGCACGAAAAATGATAAGAATTATACACCTCAATCTAAATAGCCTGTGAGAACTGGCAAATAATAACATCTTTTGATGACGGAACCTACGAGACATCATCAATTTATCCTTATCAAATCAAATAAATAGATTAGGAATCCGACTAGATTGCAAACAATTATGTTGAAAGAATCAAGTTCTAAACTATCAAATAATACTTTTATGCCTCTTGGTAAACATATTAAATATCGATGCGAGGATATAAAGCTGGACCCCTTATGTTGACTATAGCCTCTGCACATGCGGGTGTGTATGGACTATAAATGCCATTTGAGAGTCAATGACTGGTCCTCACATTGATATTATATGTTTACTTCAAGAAAATTTTTGTATCATTCTTTAGTTTACTTTTTCATTCTAATCGACATGAATCAAAGCAGCCTAGTCTGACAGTAGAACCATAGTCCCCTATTGACTATTAGGTTAAAACCCACCTAGGAAAGAGACTGAATAACCTCATGGAGCGATTAGGTTGGAAGAGAGATAGTGCTTGTGACTGGTTTACTCCCTGTGCAGGAAACACTAAAAATTCTTTTTCAAGCATGCATACATGACATACATGTAGACAGTATGCACTAACAGTGTTCTCTTGCAGCCATATGCATTCACCATAATAAGACTATACATAAGCACACCATGCATACATTTTTACCCTTTTCTTTTACTGGCACATGTCATGCATACATCATTCATCATTTGTTTATTCTATGTCACTAATGTGCAGAAATACAGTTCTCAACATGAGTGACCAAGAAGACACTTCTTGTCAGCAATTCGAGGATAAGTTGAGAGAGGGAATTCAAAAATTGTTCACTAATTGCACCATAGCTGAGATCCTCCAAGCCTAAATCAAAGCCACCAACACTTAAGCTAGAAACACCCGAAAGGGAAATCACATCAGTACTTTATTGAATAAAGCTTCCACATTCGTCCACCTAAAAGAGGATAGGGCAAAGAGCATTCTCCACGCTGTTGATGATGATAGATATTACCGTGCTTTTAGGAAAGCACCACAGTCGGAAGTCACTAAAATTGCTTATATGACCAAGCTTGAATCGACAGGGGAGGTCAAACTATTAGCCAACGGCATGGCTCAGCTTAAATTTGCTTTCAAAGACAAGGGGTCTCGCAAATTTAAAAGCTAATTGATATAGCTCTCTTTAAAGATGAATCGCTTCCTGATGATTTTAAATTGCTAAATTTTTCCAAGTGTGATGGAACTGGGATCCAAGGTCCATTTGAGGCAATATGCCACCTTTATGGTTGCTATTACATTGACAAAATCACATATTTTCTGGTTCTTTTGCACATCATTAGAAGAGGGACCATGAGCCTGGTTCTTCAACCTTAAGGACAAGATAAAAATGGCTATCTACTGCTAACCTAGAAATTTATGAAGCAATATGAATAAAACACTCAGCTGGACATAACTCAGAGAGATATGAAAACTACAAAATAGAAGCCTAGTTAGTCTTTCTCTGACTATGTTGCAAGATGGTGAGCTAAAGCAGTCAAGATGAGGAATCTTCCTCCTAAGGATTAACATATAAACTTGATAATCAAAGGTGCACAACCCCACTTTAAAAAACAAATGCTATTTGCTCACTACCCTGATTGTTTAGCCCTTTGTAAGCCCCTAATTTTGGGCTGACTTGAGTGGAGATGCGATAGAGGACCCAATTATGAAAATTAGATGTGAAATTAGATTTATTGGTTTTGAACTTTGTTTTAGGACCTATTTTAAATTTTATTTAATTTGTTTCTAAAAATAAAAATATATTTTAAAAAATTAATTTTCAAAAAATATAAAAAATGAAAGAAAAATAAATTTTCAAAAAAATTCAAAAAGAAAATAAAGATGAAAATTTTTTAAAAATATTTGACCAAATGGCCACGAATGAAGTAGCTAAATGGCCACCAGTTTCGCACTTAAAATAACCAAATTCGCTTGAGCGAATTGGCCTTAAGTGGCCAATTCAATCAAATTCGATCACGCGAATTTGCGTGAAATTTAAATTTTTTTGTTTATTTATTTATTTTGATAAACCACACTTATCAAATGGTTCAGATTAGATTTATTTGATTTTATTTATTATTATTATTATTCTATATAAATAAAATAAAAACTTCATAGTGAGAGGGACGAGGGACCTAGGATTTTATTTTATTTTTTCAAATTTTTATGATTTTTTGTAGTGAGCCAAGAACACCGTCCTTTCTCTTTTATTTTCGCATTCTTTTTTTCATCTAGTTCATTACTATAATCAGGTTCATATAAGCTAAAAAATCACAGACAATACAAAATCATGGGCTTTCCATCAACGGTGATTATCCTTGTGAGGGAAATCAACATTGTATCTATCAAATTATCTCTTCTTTTATTTCTTTCTATTTTTTAAATTTTGTTTAATTATTTTATTTAATTTTGTTTAATTACTAATCTTTGTTTATTTTGTTTCTTTGTTTATGATTATGGATGGGATGACATGGATTCACTGTGGAGAATAAAACCCATGGAATGGCATGGATTGAATTTTGTATTTGAATGTTTTTTATTTATTATTTTGTTGGTTGTTTTATTTTATATTTTTCTTTATTTGTATTTTTGGTTTGTAATTATTATTATATGTAGGAATTGTAATAGCCTCGGTAGAGGGAAAAATAGTGAAATCTTTATTTTTCTGTACCTTAAAATCAATTAGTAATTTAGGCCCATTTGGTAAATTTAATTA
>CATIWM010231304.1:0-17610 GCA_949671775.1 Mallotus repandus
AAAATAATAATACAACCAATAAAACAAAATAAATACAAAAAATAACACAAAATAAAATAATAAAATAAAATAAAAAGACTGTAAAATTCTACAGGGATTTAATCCATGGATCTTCATGGATTTTCTTGATTCAATCATGTGTTCATCCCTACCAAAAAATCAAAAAAAGAGGTTATAATGAATTAAAAGTAAAGAAAATTAAATAAAATAATAAAATCAAATAAAAAGAAAAGAGAAAGAAGATGTATGAGAATGATGCACTATTAATTCGCTCCTCAGAGTGGCGTGAATCATCGTTGCTTTGAATAGATCTTTAATAGTTGAACTTTTTTCTCCAAAAGGCCTACTGCTCCTTTAAAACAATACGTAAAAGAGATTTTTTTGGGTTCTGTGTACACAGGTGTACATGTTGCGTCTCCAAAAAGGGTTTTTTTTTCACAGGAGAGTTAAGTTGGGTTTATATATAAAAACCCTAACTAAAAGACGTATTCTCCTGTAAGTTACAGGAGATAAAGTTTTGGTTTAATCATGACTTTTATTTTTAGAAAAATCCAGATAAATCCTAGAAAAAGGTTTATCACATCATTCTACCAATCAAAAAATAAGAAAAAATAAATTTTTATTGACTGAAAAAGAAAAAGAAAATAAAAAGAACACAGACAGATGCAATCGGAAGAGCATAATCCCGATCAGGATTATATATTTCCTATCGGAATTACATTACATAATTTCGGTTGAAATTACATATATTCGATATGTAATGTAATTCCGATCGGAATTACATAATTTCGATCGATTAAGCTTTTTTTAACTTTTAATTACACAAAGACCCCTAAAAGAAATAAAATCTAACAAATTAAGTCATTTATAAACCAATTAAATCCCCTTGAAAATGCATCTAAATCTTTTGATATTTTAAACTTCAAATATTGAAGATCTATTTATAATATTTTCATCATCGGAGTCCTCTATCGCATCCATGCTCTAGTCATCCCAAAATTGAGTGCTTACACTAACTCTTCTTAATAAGGCTTTATTAAGTAAGCTTGCTTGGCAGGTAGTTTGTGATTCTAGTTTTGTGTTCTCTTATCTTCGCTCTCATTTTTTAAATAAATTTAAGTAGCCTCGTTCTGGTCCTTTATC
This sequence comes from Mallotus repandus, assembly GCA_949671775.1. Lineage (NCBI taxonomy): Eukaryota > Viridiplantae > Streptophyta > Magnoliopsida > Malpighiales > Euphorbiaceae > Mallotus > Mallotus repandus. The sequence goes on from CATIWM010231304.1 coordinate 1,144, forward strand.
ATCTTTGGTCTAGTTTTTTATTAAAGATTTTTTTACAGATGTGCAAAATAATAGTCAATGAGCGCCTCACTATTCTTCTGCTATAAGTTTCTGGTTTTATAACTGGTTGGGATATCGTATTATTGATAAGGTTGATTTTCCTGCTTCCCATCTTCATCTCCTTTATGCTTTTATCTCATATGTTTTTTATGAGGATACTTGGCATCTCCCATTATCTTTTATTCATTCATTTCCTCTAATTATTGCTGATATAAATAGAATGGCTTTCTCTCCTCTTGATGTTGATGATTATATTTGTCGGTTCTCTCTTACGGGTAACCTCTCTTGCAAGAATGCTTATAATTTTTATAGGTCTGAGTTGCCTAAAGTTTCTTGGAATAAGGAGGTTTGGCACCACTACCTTTCCCCAGCACGTTCTTTTCTCTTACAGAGAGTTTTGCATGGAAAATTCTGACTATAGATCTTTTACACTCCAAAGGTCACATCTTGGCGTCTTAGTGTTCTTCTTATCATAGAGCATCTAAATTGTTGGACCATGTTTTTTCCCAATGATCTTATGCTACTACAGTTTGGTATTCAGTTGGAAGCCTCTTCGATCCTTCATTTGATCTTTTGAATGGTTTTATTCATTTGTTTAAATTTGCCTTGAAACATTGCTTCTCGTCTTACCTCTCTACTTTATGGAAAGTGGTAATTCATTCAGCAATTTAGAATATTTGGAACACTAGAAACTCTGTTATTTTTAAAGATTTGTTCATTCTAATTTCTACTTCAATTCGATTGATATGTCAATATATTAAGGCAACAAAAATTTTTATCACAGGCCACATAAGTAATTCTCAATCTGACTTACTCATTTTATGGCGTCTTTTCATTTTTGGTATCCCTCGTTGATAACCTGGTGTTGTTCCAGTTGTATGGGTTCATCCTCTTTCAGGTTAGATAAAGCTGAACTATGATGGTGCTTCTCTAGGCTCACCTAGTCGAGCTGCAGTTGGTGGGATTTTGCACAATAGTGCTAGTCAGGCACTTACTTCGTTTACAGCTCTAGTTGCTATTCGCTACGCTTTTGAGGTGGAAGTCTTAGTAGTTGCAATTGCTATCGACAAGGCAACTGATCTCTGTTTGTTCCCCATTTGGATATAATCGAACTCCATGTTTGTTATCATGTTAATTCAGATGATAGGTCTTGCTGTTCCATGGTAAATTTGTTCTGAATGGCAGCACTGCCTATCTCAACTTCGCACCATTCTTTTTCATGTCAGTCATATCTTCCACGAAGGTAATAGGGTAGTTGACATACTTACTTCTTTGGGTCTTTGTTCTTAACATGTGCAGTGGTGGTCCTCCTATCCTAGCAATTGCAATAGCTTAATGTTAAATGATGCTTTAAGTTTGGAGTCTAACATATTCCATTTCTTTGTTCTTCTTTTCCCTTTATGGGTTGTCTTGGATTTATTTGACCATTATTTTGTATATTTAATAAAGAGTTGCTTCTTAGCATGTGATGTAGGTGCTAAGGGTGTGCCAACCTAGTTGGGATATCCTGGTGCACTGCCTGATGCTAAGAACTCTAATTTTATTCAAAAATAAATTAGGCCATCAAAAGTATTTTTAGACTAAATGCAATCCTATTGTTAGAAAAGTAAATGAATTAAATATAATATTAACCTTGTAATATACTACCCTTTCAAAAATGTTATGTTAAAGAACACATGGACAAAATAGCGGGGACCATAGAAAATGTTTGAGTGGTATTTTTATCACCATTGCACTTAATTCTTAAGAGCTTCTTTTTTTCCCTCTATAATTAATCTCTATTAGCTACTTTCTGCAAAAAAATTTATAAGACATAAAAACCCTAAATGTGAGAGATATTACAAGGGCTGCCGGTTTGAGCAAAGGGAGATTCATGATTTTAAGGGTCCAAAAAATGCATGTGAAAGTGAAAAATAGTATTATTAAAAAAAAGTGAAAGACAATGATTATAAGTAGGTCTATTGGTGTTAATTTTTCATTAGATTCTTTGTTTGCTTGTGACAGGAAAGGATATGCATTGTGTTTTTTATCGATTAAAGAAATTGATAAAACTAATTAAAAAATATGAATATGAAATTTAGAGATTTAGGGTTTAATTGATTATTATATTCAATAGCATTGCATGCACGTCATTGATGGGGATGTTTATAATTGAATGATACTATTTAATTGGTCCATGATATTGAAGCAGTTTTTGTGTATATTGTTGCTTGTCACAGGATAGATTAAACAATAAATATTAATTTTAACAATGGGGTCAGGTGATGAATCTGAAACTTGAATAAGTTGGTGGGGATGTTGATGTGCTATATAACTTTGACCCTGATTATATGTCTCATGAAGATATTAAGTATTTACTAAACTTTATAAGAGTGGGTTCTTGATTCCCACTGTTCATCTACAATCAGTTTTTTGCCATCCAATTTTGCATAATCTTCAAATTTGCCTCCATTTTTCAATTAATTAAGTTTACATTCTACCCCCATGATTCAATAGTAACTCATGAACAAAATGGGGTTGTTTAGTGACAATTACATTCATACGCCTGTCGCCAGTTGCTCATCTCCACATGTCCATGTGCAAAGTTGTCTTTTACTTGATTTCCTTCAGTACATTTCCATTTCATTTCATGTCAAACCACAAAATTGCAACCGTTTAATTTATCAGTGGAATTCACTTTTTGCCTCTTCATTTTGACCCTACCCTACTAATGAAACAGTGTCGTCCTTTGCGAAATGACTTTATTGCCTGATGTCTTGCTTTTATAGAATTTATTTGGTTGTCCAAAATTGTCTTTGAACCAATTTTCTTAGTCCCTATTGTCAAGAGACGAAAACATCCCTTTCATACCCTATAAAGACGTCATTCATGCTATTTTTTGGTCATTGCCTTAGTCATTGGCATACATGCCTCCTACACCTATTAACTCTCACAGATTCCCACTACATCCCTAAACCCTAGCTCCCTTATTTTCTATAGTTCTCTTTCTTTCTTTCTCTTCTATTTATTATCCCCTACAAACCCTAGCCGCTTTCCCCTTCCTTTCACTTATCTTTGAAGCCTTCCCTTGCGCCTCTTCGTTGTCCTTTTATTCTCATTCGCCATTACCATTCCTTTCCCAGCGTCGCTGCCAACTACTGCTCTGTGTGGTCTTCTCTTATGCTTCGATATGTTCTTTCTTATGCTTGGTTGGATGCTTGGGCATTTTGATCCAATATTCTCTATCTCTTTTGCTCTTTTTTAAAATAAATTTCTATGGACATTAGTTTATCCACTTAGTTTTTCCCTTTTGTAGTTCCTCTATTGGTTTGTTCCTCTTCAAGCATCTTGATCTAGTGTTCTCTATCCCTTTTTTATACAATTTCTTATGCATCTTGCTTTATCCATTGATCAATTTTTTCCCTTTTGCAGTTGCTCTATTAGTATGTTACTCTTCACATGTGGAAGATAAGTAAATGATATTTTCTCGATCTTTTTTTTTCTTTGAAATTTTTTTTTTTGTTCTCTTTACAAATGATGTTTTTACATGCTCTAGGTATTTATCAAAAAGCAATCTTTATTTTTTTACATCTTTATCGCCTCTTCCTTTTCTCAATGTTTAGTTGCATATGAAGCATTTTTATCTTCCAATTTCATTGTCTTTTTTGACAAACTGGTGTGATTTTTTTCCATGTTAATTTTTCAGAGAATATTATCCAAAAGTGTTTTCTTATTGAGATTTTTCACTGCCTCCTCTGTTCTTCTCCCTAGGAATGAAAGACAATTGGGGAAATTCTTACTGATTTTGCTTTATTTAAATTTTATTTAGAGCTTTTGTTCTTCCCTCTCATGCTAAAAGTTTTTCAGCAAGTTTCTTACAAACTATTAAAAGATGTCTTCATTTTTTAACCATTTAATTAATAATTTCAAGGGATTTTAATTCCCCTGGGTTCTTTAGTTTTCCTGTGTTTGCAACTGATTATGATCATTCTCTGCCGTTTATGGTAAGAATTCTATTTGTTGTTCTTTGTCACGTTTGGTAATTTTTAATTGTTGAATATCTTCTTATCTTCGTAAACAAAATTGCCTTTCCATTCTTATTCTCCTATATATGCTTAAAATTTATAATTTTTATACTTCATTGTTGTTTCTTGCAAAATTCGTGTAAGATTGAGATACAAAAAAATTACTTTTAAACTGTGTTATATACCCGTTGCATTTTCTTGCCTTTTTAAGTTGAATTGTGCTGTTTAAATATTTTATTCTGTTTTCTTGCTATTTGGTTTTTTTTATTGTATATAAATTAATATGAATAATTTATTAAACTTAATTAATAGAATTTTTCATTAAGAGAAAATTATGTTCCATTTTATCTTCATTATGAATTTGCATGTACTTAACTGTTTAAAACATAGATTTTAGGTTTTCCATGTTCATTTGTAAAATATAATTACATCTTGTTTCCCTTTAGGAAAAAAAATGTAACTGTCTCTCTCTCATTTGTTGATCTCTACTTAGCTTGGAAGTTCATTTATTTTGCGTGCTGCCAAAATAGGTTTTTTTATTAGTTTTATTTACCGTATGGACAGGGAAAAAATGAAACTTTTGTTTCTACCAAAATAGGTTTTTTTATTAGCTTTAGTTGTTGTTTTCATTGTCCTTCATTGTTCATGCCATTCCATCTTTCGTTCATCCTTATATAATGCTAGAGCTAGGTGGTATGATGAAAAGTTTTCATTTTATTCTTCTTCTTTCAACAATTTGCATGCATATCCTATGCCTGTTCTACTGAATAGCCTCTATTATAGGTCGTTTATGGGGTTCTTTAGTTAGTTTGTATACTGTTCCCTCCCATGTATATTATGTACATTAATCCATATGGTTTTTTTATTGCATCTTTACAAGTGAGATTTTTTTTTCCAAATTTGAATTCACATGTCCTGTTTGCTTTGTTTCCTGCTTTTCCATGTTGTTTTCAGTATAATCTAGCATTTTTACTCCTTTGTTCACATTTTTGGCTTTTATTCACCACTCCTCCCTTTCCTTTATTAGAAGCTTCATTTTTTGAATAAAAAAACTTGATTAGCCTGCCTTTTTTTGTTGTTTTATGCTTTTGCCATTTTAAATTGATATCATGCTTCAATTTTACTTTTTCTATCCATTGCTTGCATTAGCTTTGCACACATATGTAGATTGTATTGTCATCTCTTCAGAACTTTAATGTGTCTTTCATTTTGTGTTCTTAGTTGATAGTTCATCTACATCACTACCATGGAAGTTAGTTTCTCTATAGGAAAACACGTGAACTAGTCCCTAATAATAAACTATGTAATATTTGGCCCCATAGTTAGCTGGATCACCAATTCTATTGATGGCATCAAAAATAAAAAGCCTCTTCCTCCCTCCCCCATTCTTAGAGCATCTTTAATAAACTCTTCATTTGAAAAAAATTATTTATTTTGAAGAGCCAAAAAAAAAAAGGTCTCCAATATACTCTCTATATTTTTATTTTAGAGTAGAGAGTTGGTTTGGCTCTCTATGTAGAGAGTCAAACTTTACTTTCCACTCTAAAATATTTCAATTTCCTATTTAAGATATTAATTGATATTTATCTATTCATTGAAAAAGTTTCTCTTTCATCAAACGGAGGAAAAAATTAAATAAATAGAGGGAAATCTTGTAAAAAATAAAGGTGGAAAAAATTAAAAATTAATGTTTATTAGTAAAAGTAAAATAAAGATAAAAAATATCAAGAGTCTATTGGAGTTGTACAAAATGTTTTACTCTTTATATTTAAAGATTCATTGAGATGCTCTTTACTATGCAAAAGATACTCTATAAAACGAAGAGTACTATTGGAGATGCTCTTAAAAGTTAAGAAAAATGTTGGGGTTAAATTTGGCCCATTCACGAGGTTTTTTCCCCCAAGCTTTCTCTTTTGTGGGGATGCTTTTACCTTGGACCCTTACTTTCCACAAGGCCCATTTAGATGTACTTTAATATATGAAATGACCCTAACATGCAATATAATTTGTCATTCATTTTTCTTTAATTGTACATGTCATACATGTAGACTTCCCTTGCTTCCACTGGGAGCAATATAGAAATGAGTTGGCATTAAATGCCTCTGCTAGCTCATGCCTGCGTATCTTCCCACATGTCTAGACTACAATAAGAATTAAGATTTTCCTCACTATAAAATAATGGATTGCTACATTTTCCATTCCACTTTGTCTCTTACTAAGCTCTTTGGAATTAGAGTAGCTTGGTGGGGGAGAAAAATAAAACTATATCTCTCACTATGCTCCTTGGAATTAGAGTAGCCTGGCAGGGAAGAAAAAAATAAAATTACCCCCCTGTATCTAAATTAGATTTTATTTGGATGTGGTGTTTAATCTTGCATTAAATTCTTATGATTTAATTTTTCCTATTATAGCTTACATGCATCATACCCCTACCTAATTAGGGGTGCCCAAAAAATATATTTGCATTTAATTTCTTCTCTATAAATATTCAACTATCATTAATGTTTCTCACCAACCCTTCCTTCTTCTCTTTCTTTTTTTTTCCTTCATCAAAACTTGGTGAGTATTCTAGCTATATTTAATGTTTCTTATCTTCCTTTCTTTTCCTGAAGAATAAATGTTGTTCAATCTATTCCATGTGTTAAGCTTTTAAAGTCACGCAGCCTGTTCAATGGTGTGGTCTTTATTTTATACAATGTTAACCTCAAGTATTTTATTTAATGCTTCTATAGTATACAGAGTTATTATTTTTAATACTTTTCCCACATATTTGACAAGTTATTTTCAATCTATGATTATTCATTTTGCATGTTCCTTAATGGGTACTACATTGGCTTATTTGTGCATTCTATGCATTTTGCTATGTCTGAATTAAAAAAAAATAACTAATTTATTTCATCCACTAAGAAACTTCCTACCTATTGGTCCCTATTAAACTAAAAATCTTGCTTTATCACTTGAGTCAATTTACAGGAATTAGCTTTTTCATTTTCATTCTTAACAATGGACCGTTCTGGACTTACTTTGATGTGCTTTTCTTCCATAATATGGGCCTTTTGAGACAAGGCAGCTTCCATATATGTGTTATTCCTATCTATCTCTTTTTTTTTTTTTTAAACATTCAACTTCATGCTATTTTTTTAACTCTTAAAATTATGAACACCATATTTTAAAAAAAGAAAGACATTTTTTTTTACCTAGTTCATACATTGTTGGACATGACAACTTAAAGATCTGTGTTCCTATTTTCTTTCTAAAAAAACATTTATTTGTATTTCATTTGAAAAAAAAAATTATCCATCTCAAATATAAAAGAGATATTTCTTTGTCGTATATTTTCCTTCTAATAATAGCATTCTGCTTCTATATCTTTACACTTATTAACTTTCCTAATTCTGCCTTGGTCTATTACAGACCATATTTTTTTTCTTTTGTTTCACAATTAATGGTTTAGCTGGGTTATCTACCAGCTCTTCCAACATCAAAAGGCCCACCTTTTCAGCGTGGGCCGACATATTTTTTATAGAGAATACAAAACACAACCTTTTCTCCATGACATTTAATGTGTTTGTTTGTTTTTTTTTCCTACTTTTTTATGATATGTTGAGCTCTTTTCCCTTCGTATTTATACAATTTAACTTTTCTCCTCATTTATGGTTGTGGTTAAAATACCAATTTTCATTATTCTACAGTGTAAATTGCTACAACTTGGCCTCCCACAAGTCATATTTGAAGGATAAAATGCTAACGGACCTGCTTATACTTGCACTCTCTATTATCCCCATGAAAATGGAAAAGGCACTAGATTTGTTACTTTTATGTTGGATTTGAGCAGTCAGTCCATGGAAGATGCCAAAAACTCTTCCTATTTAGTGTTCATCTTAAAAACATTTATGATTTGGACATAGTAGACTTTAATCACAAAGAACTAATTGTTTTGGAATTGTCTGCTAATCCAAATAATGAACTCCAATCCTTGCGCAATGCATATAACGACATTTCTAGACAGTATGTTGACCTCAGAAAATACCAAAGGCATTGTAAGGCTCTCAAAAGAATTAAGGCTGTTGTTGCTTTAGCAAATTATTTAATGTGAATTTAGATTTTCCATCCACCTTACAGCTACTTTTGAGATTTGGGCTTCTTTGTATTTTTCGACTGCTTTGTAATTTTTTGCTTCAATTTTTTGGCTTTCATTTAATTGTAAATATCACTTCAGTGGACTGGAACTACTCTATGTAATTAATCAAAGGTCATGGGCTTTTTAATTTTCTCTTGTAGTATTTGTTTCTAATTTGCATTGTCCATTTGTTTAAATTTCCATTTTTCTTTTACTTTTATATTTCGTAACGAAAAAAAAAGCATCATCCTAATTGTTGTTGCTTAAAATACACACAATCTATTTAATTTATCTAATTTTATTAGTTATTAGTTGTTCTTTATTGTCAACATTAAACAAGCAGATGACCTCTTCAATTGAATAGATACTATAGTTTATTAACTCTGTTCCTAATTGGTTAAATGAATTAGATCTTGCTCTTCGAAGGGACATAAGGGAAAAAATTTAATCTCCTTTCAATTATTAATTTGCTTCACATATAAATTCATTCTACCCCTTTTATAATTTTTTATTTGAAATACATTACTAGTATGAACTATTTCTAAAAATTAATACTTGTATGTTTTGTTTGTCTAATTTGATTTCCTAAATTTCATGCTTTCAATAAGTATTCCAAATAATTTTTGTCTATAAAAAATTATTATCTGTCATTATTTATTAATTGTGTTGAAAAACATCTATTGTTTTAGAAGACGGTCTATTGTTTAATTATAATATGATTAAATGTTTACCCTTTTGTTCATGTTGTTATATGTAAATATATAAATTTCATTTGATGTAAATTTTCTTATAAATTTTTTTCCATACGGACTTTTCAAATTTTAATTGCTTTACAACATGTATTGTTATAATATTATAATGCAAATTTGTTTTCTATAAGTTAGTTTTACTTCCTAAGCTGAAAATTAATTAGCATATAATTTTTTCAAATAGCTTGGTTACTGACTATATATATATATATATATATATACACACACACACATACACTTATTTGCTATGTATTGTTGAATAATCTCGATTAGTTGTCAATTATCTAATGACTATGTAATTTCAATTTACTATTTTTGCTCTTTCCTATGTACTATCTTTTTTTAAAAAAAAATTACTACAATGCTTTTAAATAGTTTTTCTTAAATATATTTACTGCTTTTAATTTTTCTTAATTTTTATTTGTTAATTTTAATATTTAACGGTTATTGATATTAATTTTTTAAGAGGTCCTCTTTAAATAAACAACTCATATAGGTATATAGCTAGCTATTTTCTTTATTTTCCTGAAATGTTGGGCTTTATTTTTTTTATGAAAAAAATATTTCCAAAAAAATGGTTAATTTAAATTTAGGTATTAGCTCACAAAAAATTCTTAATTTTTAAAAATAATATTCGTTTCTTTCCTTGAATAATTTGTCTACCTAATTAATCATTATGCAACTATGTTTGGTATTTTATTTTATTTTATTAGGTATTATTTGCACTTATTCAAAGAACATTCTTCCCTCTCACAACAATATTTCGTTTATTTATGTTTATTAATTGTTGTAATTTGTATATGGTGAACTATTTTTTTCCATTTTTCCTCTTTCTTATATATTCTTTTAAAAGAAAAAAATTTAATGCAGTGCTTTTAAATAGTAACTTCTTCGAATTATATGCTGGTGCTAATTTTCTAAATTATTTATTTATTATTCTTGATACTCCATGATTATTACTATTTGTCTCTTTTTTTTCTGTTTTAATATGCCCTCTTTAAATAAGCAGCTCAAATAGGTGTGTAACTAGCTCTTCTTTGTATTTTGTTAAAATGTTTATCTTTGGCATTTCTAAAAAGGAAAAAAAATTTCCCTTGAAAAAATGCTTAATTTTTATTTTAGGTATTAGCTCAAAAAGAAAGTTAGTTTTTAAAAATGTATTCATTTCTTAACTTAAATAATTAGTCTGCCTAATTAATCATTGTGCACCTATACTTGGCTTTTTATTTTATTTTGGTTATTATTTTTGTTTATTCAAACAACACTTTTTTACACTAGCTATTTCCTTTATTTACGTTCAATAATTATTGTAATTTGTATACGGTAAACTATTATTTTCAAACGATATTGGTTTTGGGTTCACAACCATTTACTTTGTTGCACTCCAATTTAATTTTACATGTTTTTTGGTTGCATGTTTTATTTTATTTTTTATTATTTTTCATTATTGACCCTTTGCATGATCAAGGTCATGATCAATCTTAATTTAACATTTGTTTTAACTTTAACAATCAATTTTAGATCACTAATACTTTGTATTCAAGTGTAATTATAAGTATAGGTACAATATTACTCTCATTGAAAGCTAAGTCAATTGATCGACCTTCTGAACATGCTTGAAGACATTTGGATCACATTTGAAGTCTTCATAGACCTCTAAACATGTTACCTTATGCATGGAAAATGAACCAAATGCAAAGGAGTGCGTTTGGATGCAAAATGTACAAGTTCTCATAAGGCCAGCCTACGCTCAGTGTCCAGCCTACCCTCAGGGTCTATGCTCACGACCCCCACTCTCATGCCCGAAATGAGAAAAAGAAGGTTGCCACGCTCAGGGTCTACGCTCACTATCTTGACAAGACCCTGAGCATCTACAGCGGATATTTTTGTAAGTAACGGTCATATTTTTGAATGCTTAGGACCCTGAGAGTCTGAAATCCTGCAAAATTTGAACTTGCATTTATTGAAGGAATGAGACATTGGAGACATAATTAATGCCTCCAACAGCCATATTTTTGAAGCTTTATATATATATATATATATATATATATGCTCTAGAGTTGTTTTGTAAAATAATAACAACAATTACATTAATCTTTGATTATCAAAAACTCTATAAGCATTCATTAAGCTTCATTTTCTTTTATTCAATATTCTTTGTGAGAGTTTGTTGTGTGTTAAAAATAGAATTTCTACTTCTTCTAAGTCTTAGGATAGATTAGAAGGGAAGTGAGATTTATTTCCAAGGAATCGGTTTAAGTGTGTCACATCTATACCCTAATTATAGGTACATTTGCATTCATATTACATTGGCATTTACATATTTATTTATTGAATTTAATTGTAAGCTAGTATATATAGTTAGACTAGTGTATCGAGTTAAGCCATGATTTGTTCTCGATCATAGAGTGAGAATTTTTGAATTTTGATGTAACTTAAAATGAGTGAAATTCTGAGAATAAAAGGGATTAGGAATAAAAATAAAGTAAAGAGTGAGAATTAAAAAGTTTAGGATGATTTGGACTTAATTGTAACAAATAGATGTCCTAGAGTGCACAATTGAAAGTTCAAGGATTTATAAGTAACTTAGGTGTTTCATTAAGGGCCAAAAGGATTATTGTACATTTTTAATTATCTAAATAGATTCTAAAGTCATGGCTGATTGCTTTTGTGTGAATATGTTAAGGAATAACGAGAATAAACATCATTTTCTTAGAAAAAAAAGAGGAGAGAGAAAGAAAGCCTAAGTCTACTTGTTGAGACTAATTTCTCAAGCATATTTAAAGATCTAAAGCACTTTTAAGGCTGAAATTATCATCCCTAAAGCCTGATTTGATTGATTTGGTAAGTAATTTATGAGTTTTTGATTGAATTGAGATAGGTTTTGCATGCTGCAAATTTTTGGTTCTATATGTCTGGTTTGACAGTCTCTGTGTTTTGATTATAACTTGAGCTAGAGAGCTCCAAATTGAGTGTTCTTTGATTTTTTCGAAACTTAAAAGAGTAATTTAAAACTTTTCCTATTTGAGGTTGAGCAAAATCAGTCAGTAAGTTAGACTAATAAAAAGAAATATTTTAATGCTCACTCTATTTATGTATAGTGATTTGGTTATGTTCCAGTGCTTATATCTCACTCTATAGTTATCTAAATTAAGTGAAACTTTTACAGAAATTCAGCATACATATAGATTTAAGACTTATTTAAATTTGAACTTCAAATTCACTCTCTACAGGTTTGTGAAATTTTTCTAAGTTAGGATTGTAAACAACCCTTTTAGAGTTAAAGGGGCAGAATAGTGAAATTGAGATTTTTTGCATTCTATGCACGCCATTTGGGGGCTAAATGAATAGGAAAGCATTTAGGATTATTTTATTGATGATTTTTAAATGAAATTTCATGTTTTAGGTGCTGGAAAAGGAAAGGAAGGTGCTGGTGTGAATTGAACAAAACGGTGAATCGATTATGTTTATTTTGGAAAACTATTTTGTGAGTAGATGTTCAAGCCTTTGAAATCTTTTATAACAGCAATAAAATGAATATTTTAGTGATGTTTAATGAGCCTAAATTGATTTATTAAAATGGTTTCAATTCAACCTTTGTGATACTTGAATTACATGTTTTAATTTTAAGCTTTAAAGGTTTCAAGTATACGAATTAAATGTGTTAATTCTATAGGCTTTGTTTTGTGATATGAATTGCAATTATTTTTATTACTTAGTGATTGAAATGAGATTATGCCCAACCTGATTTCACTTCTTTGAACTATGATGAATATTGATTGATTTTGAATGGTTATTAAACCATAAATGTGATAATGTTGTTTTGATTGATTATTTGGTGAAAATGGTATTTGTTTTGTGTATTACCACCTTATATGAGTTGTTGGATGTGCTGAGATGATATAAGCACATTTGAGATTGTGTTGGTTATTATTGTGCAATAAACAATAGGGCACTTGATTGTAGGGCGGTGAAGGAAGAAGGGTCATTCCGTGCTAATGTAGTCGAAAGGTTAGCCTTCAAGTGTGCCTAGAGATTGAATTAGTGATGGCCTGCATGTTATGGCCTGGTTGTGATGCTTGTTTAGGGATGGTTAATACGCGTGAAAGGTTGTATTAATGTTTGTAAAGGCATGTGTTTTACTTGACTAAACTTTGTATAAGTTTAAAAGTAAGAATGACTTTGATATTTCAAGTCGATTACACTTTGATTTTAATTACTTATTATGCTGATTTGAGATAATTATTATATTTGGTTTAGCCAAATTGTTTTCTACTTGGAATATCTATTCATTGAGTATTTTTGTACTCATTTTACTCTATTTTATAAACTTTTTCAAACAACAGGGCTTGAAAGTGGGTGGACTAAGCTGAGTGAGTGTAGATAGAAGTTTGATAGTAAGGTTGGCCAACATCCTTGTCAGAGAAGCCTTGTATTTTGTTTCTTAACTTTGTTTCTTATGTACTGTAAATGATAGTATTTTAAAGTTAAATGATGGTGGCTAGATTATATGTAAAGCAACTATTTAGAAACATGTTTGTATTGCTTAAATAATGTTCATTATTATGTTTTCATTATATAATTAACAATATCAATATAATTTAAAAGCGTGATTTTCTATAATACTCAATTTTCTTATACTATAGCGGGTATTAATAAACATATCAATTACAAAGTTCTTATTTCCTAAATGACACCAAACCTTTCCAAGATATTATTTCCAATTTTATTAGTAATGTTTATAATATAATTTGACTGAATTAAACGCTTTATTGAATGTCGGTTTTAAATGTCCATCTCGGGCTACGTGAGACGATGTATGACAAGAGCTCTGCCTATTGCTGTCTAATAGAATATCTTCAACAATTTAGTTTTAACAAAAGTAAAACAAGGTCACATTTAAAAACAATAATCTAACAACATGCTCACCGATTCCTCGCGTCCTTTTTTTAATGCATCACACTGATCAACCAGTTCTGCATACCGTTTCTTACTTCTTTGCATATCATATTCAATTTTATGATATACATTCCTTATCTGTTAAACAAACAGTTTAGAACAAAAAAAAAATTAAAAACAAACCTCATCAAATTTAGGGAAAAAATGGAAAACAAGTATTATCAAAACTTCACCTGGTTTCCGGCACAACTAGGAAGACTCCACAAATATACCTAAAAATAAAGTTTTGAGCAATCAGGCACCCTTAAAGGTATTCAGAGGAACCATCGTATAGGGAACTAATTCACTTTGAGCCCATCAGAAAATGAATATTCATTACTCACTAAAGTTTGTATCTTGTCTTAGGAAACAAGACAGTCATCGACTAAACTCTGAACAATATCTTCGCACACTGGATAATTACACCTTTTTTTAGGACCCAACTTATCCAGCTAAAGTGAAGAATCGTGGTAACGTCAGGTGAGATGCCAATAAACAAACTGCCGAAAATTTCAATAAGAGAGGGAAAATCTAAAATAAAGCCCGCCTATTACAATTTTTTTTTTACACATCACTACTATCATGGTTTATTGAAAATATATTACTTTTAGGAAGTATAGTTTAATTTTGAAACAACCTTTTTGTTAATTTTAATCCTTGTTTATTTATAATTATTATACTGTCAATATTATGAATTATACTATGATTTGGAAGAGGTAAGGAAATAAAAAACATATTTCATCTTAATTATAATTCTAAAAGAATTTAACATCTAATCATTATATAAACACATAAACTTTGTCATATAATAATTTATTTTAAGAGTGTACCACATTCAAACATAAGGTATGATAAGTGTTATATTTATGAAAGTTTGTCATTATAGTTTATACTTCATTGTTTTTTTAATTTGGTCATAAACTTTAATTTGTTTTCTTATATATTTATTTATTATTGTTTTTAATTTGTTCATATACTTTAATTTTTTTCATAGTAGTTTATACTTTAATGTGTTCACTATGTTTTAATTCAATTACTTTGTCATAAAATTTATAAGTAGTTATAATTATTATGTTCAATGTTATCGGAGCTCTAATTTAACATGCATGCTCGGAGAGGGCCTATTATGTCAAACCTACATCTTCAAGGCAAAATAGAAAACAAATGGACAAATCAACTTGTATATCAACCAATGATTTAATCCCTAGTGAGAATGATTCGAATGAGATATCAACTCATGTTAATAGTGATATTGATGGGAGCGTAATACATGAAGAAAGTCATAGCAATCAAAGTACAAGTGATGACAACTATGAAACTCGAAGCAAGATGTACCATGTCCGATGTTTACTTCAAGAACCAACCAGGTACGTTACAACTCTAATATAAAGAGGAGAAAAATTTTTCTAGGTAGAACTCTCAAAGATGTGGATCATTATAAGAGGTGTAAGTTAATTGTTCCATTCCAACAGAAAAAGTGGATGAATGTGATCATTTTGTGTAAACCTTATTATCCGAAGTTAGTTAAGTTATTCTATACCAATTTAGTGGTGGAAGATGAGCCATTGAGATTAAAAAGTAAGGTTAAGCAAAAGGAGATCTTGGTTGATGAAAATTTATTGAGTGATCTTTTCAAAATTCCAAAAAAAGGAACTAAAATAGGGGATTGTTATGGTTTGATGTGTCCCCCCGTTATTAGAAAATTGAAAGGTATGGATCTTCCTGCAAAGAGTAGAGTGTTGCACTTTATGATTGCTCATAATATTTGGCCACGAGGTGGACATTTTGACCAAGTTACTAATATTGACATATTTATTGTATCACATTTGGTATCGAAAAAATCAGAACTCAATCTATCTCATCTAATTCTGAAGCGTATGCTACTAGCAAATTTACAAAAGAAAAAGGGAAAAAGAAATCATGTCTTCCTTGTGGAATGCTATTCACTGAGGTATTTTGGAACTTTCAAGTAGATTTCTCAGGTGAAATTAGAGAAGAACTAATAGATGATGACTACTTTACTGAAGCAACTCTTGGAAGAATAGGACTTGTGTTGCATAATGACATTTATAGTTGGGATGATAATAAGGTGTCAAAAAAATGAAGACTAGCTATCAATGAAGATGATCAATGTTCAAGTGGCGACGGACCTCAAATGTAAGGAACCACTAATGATAGAATTTTCAATGCAATTGAGAAGTTGCGAGTTGATATGAATAATAAGTTCGATGAGCTACAAGCAAATTTTCAAGAAAAGTTTAAGGAAATTGCAGATTTGTTGCAATTAAGTTGATCTCAAAATTAAATATTTGTTAGTTATTTAGTTATTTTTTTTATTTTTTAAACAGTTTTTGTAATTTTACATTTATTATTTTATATTTTTTATTATATGTATCTATTTAACGTAAGTTTTGTTTGATTATAATTAACAGCAATTTTGATTTTTATTTTGGTTAGTTTTTGAAATTAAATTATAATTCATGAAAGTAATAGATTTTAAATAAACTATGATACTTATAAGCGCAAAAAAAAAGTAATAGGCGGTATTTATTTCAGATTTTCCCTCTTTTATCTAAATTTTGCCAGTAGTTTATTATTTCCCCCCTTTTTTTTCCAA
>CATIWM010231336.1:0-24259 GCA_949671775.1 Mallotus repandus
GGGGGGGGTATTATAGTTATAGTTATAGCTATTCATATGTACATGGACTCTTATGTTGTTCCATCAGTTGGTTAGTGTTTATCCTTATACCTGTATATATTGTATTTACATACTCAATATACGAAATCATTACTGCTCAAATCTCTATCTCTAAGTGAAACTCATGTCTAATCTTGCACATGTTCAAAAGCAGAGTACACCAATCCATTGTGATAACAAGTATGCAGTATTGATTGCCAAAAATCTCGTGTGTCATAAAAGAACAAAGTGTTTCAAGGTCAAGTTGCATGTTGTAAGGGAAGCTCAAAGTGAGGTTGAAGTTCTGCTTGTTCAATGCATTTCAAAGACTAATTTACAAACATATTAACTAAGCCTTTTTCTGGAAACAAATTTGAGAAGATAAGATCCCTTATAGGCATGATGAGTCTTGAAGAATTTGAAGGATATTGAGAGCCAAAGAAGGAGATTGTTAGCAACCAAGCATGCTCTCACTATTTTTGTCTCTATTTGTTATATATTGGTTGTTTATTTTGGTTTAAGAGCTTTATTAATCATGATTTAAAATATGCTTAGAGCAATTGCATGCATGGTTTACTGTTAATATACACATATTATGTGTTACTTGTTCATCTTTTTTCAGCTTTTTAAATTAGTTGTTTTAGTAAATTACTCTTCTGATCATTAGTTTAGTGTGTATTTAAATTCAAGTTAAGTTGATGAAGTTTAAGCAATTTAAGCTTCAGCTCTTCTTATGTTTTCTTCTTTGAAAAGTTAACAGTTACATATTTCTTAAAACTTCACTACAATATAATCTACGTTATAATAATTTTAAGTAGTCAATTTTATATGCACATTTAGATAATATAAGGACGCCACAAACTTGTAGAGGCATTCATTTGGTTGCATAGGTGAGAAACCCTTAAAATCGTATGATCTTTGCCATAAACAAGCAATCAATTTTTTATTACAGCATTCACCTGGTTCACCTAAGTAGAAATTTGGTGAAAAGATGTTATAATATAGAGATATATCTATCTTGAACTTAACCATATGTAATCATCTTTATACATGATTAAGCATATTTTTACATATCTCTCAAATTCTTCCTCTGCATTATCTCAAAGGTTTTTATTTAATTCCCTTGTTAGTCTCAAGTTCCTAATGTACTCAGTTCAACTTTTTTTTTAGTATCGTAGGTTATCGAGAAGTTTTAAGCATTCAAGCACATAAAATTTAGAGTTTTTTTGAAGAATATTTTAAAGAGGTAATGTCAATCAAGTTTACATTATTTGATGGAGACAAGCGTCTCATCAGATGGATGATCGGCTTCTTAGAGTGTCGATTATCTCGGTGCTCTGGCCAAGTACACATACAAATTTTATTTTGGCAAAATCTAGCAGATAAGAAATCAATTATCAAAATAGATAATCACAAATATGTTTTAAATAGATGAACATATTGAAGAATAATTTAGAGATTACTTTAGTTTTTTGATAACTGCATACTAAGTCTTTGGTACTTGTTTTAGTTATTTATGTTTGCCTCCTTAATTTTCTATTTTATGGTTAATAAAGTTAGTGGCAGAAGTATAAAATGTTAGTTGAGATTTTTAGCTAATTAATTTACTTGTAAGCCCATAAATAGGCACTTTACGTTATGAAATAAAGGTACATCAAATATCTTTTATTTTTTCTACATTTTGTTGTTCACAATTCTCTGTTATAATTTCATATTCTAATATTATGGTTCTCTAAATTTCCAACAAGTTTGGTATTAGAGGAAATTTGAGAGAGTACGTAAAGTGTAAACATGAGAGTTAAGAAAAACACTTTGAGAGAAAATTGCATGGCTAGTAATGTTACTGCAATGGGTGCTGCACAACCACTTATTCCCATCTTCAAGGGAGAAGACTATGCATTATGAAGCACTAGTATGAAGACTTTACTAAAATCTCAAGATCTTTAGGACTTGATAGGATGTGGGTATGCAGATCTTGACAAAGAGAGTAGATTATATGAGAACAAGAAGAAAGATTCAAAGGCATTTGTGATTATTTAGTAGGTTATTTATGGTTAATTTTGATAAATGAGTTTCAAGGTGATTTAAAAGTTGTTAGCAATCACTTCAACGTGATTTTAAAACATTGATGATGAGAAATGGACAATCAGTGGCTAATTTTTAAGAGCAACGACAATAGTCAGTCAAATGCAATCTTATAGTGAGAAAATTACTGACTAAATCATAGTTGAAAAGGTATTAAAAAGTTTAACTCCAAGATTTGATAATGTAGTTATTGTAATGGAAGAATCTAAGGATTTGGCAATTTTTTCATTTAATAAAGTAATGGGATCTTTGCAAGCCTATGAGTTTAGACTTAATAGGTCACTTAAAGAGAAACAAGAGAAAGCATGTCACTTGAAGAGAATGAAGAGAAAGTATTTCAGGTGAAAGAGACAATTTATAAAGCTGGAGAAAATGAAAGCTCAACAAGTAGGGGTAGTGGAAGAGGAGGATTTTGTGGTCATGGTTGTGGTAAAGAAAAAGGTGGAGCTTAATTGGATGGACAACAAAGGTAGTCCAATGAATAAAGAAATAATAAAAACATAATTAAATGTTATCAGTGCAAGAAATATGGGCATATAAAAGCTGATTGTTGGTACAAAGATCAATAAGTCAATTATACATCAGAAAATGACGAAGAAATTAAGTTGTTCACAGCTCATTATGATACCAATAAAGTTGCAAGTGATGTGTGGTATTTAGATAGCAGTTGCTCCAACCATATGTTAGGCATGAAAGGAATATTCAAAGAACTTAATGAGACACAAAAAATGAAAATTAAGCTTGGTGACAACAAAAACAGTCAAGTTGAACCAAAAGGTACAAATCTTTTATGAGTATTGGGCAATTGATGAATAATGGCTATCCAATTTTGTTTGATAGGACAAACAATGGTTAATGTCCACATGAAAATAAATAATGGCTATTCAATTTTTCTTTAGTTACTAGTCCAAAAAATGACTCCAAATTTTGGCACTTAAGGTATCGGCATCTTAATTTCAAGGGGTTGCAATTATTGGACCAAAAAGGTATGGTACTTGACTTGCCAAAAAACAATTCCTTTGATTTGTATGAGAGCTACATTTATGGAAACAAAGTAGAAATTCATTTCCAATTGGAAAGGCTTAGAGAGAATATACTTGTCTCAAGTTAATTCATGCTAATTTGTATGGTCCAATGAACACATAATCATTTGATGGAAGTCAATATTTTTACTTTTTACAGATGATTTCAACTGCATGAGCTGGGTGTATTTTTTGAAATTAAAGTAAGACATTTTAGAAAATTTTTAAAAATTCAAAGCTTTAGTGGAGAAGCAAGGTGAACTATGCATTAAAGCTCTCTGTTCGGATAGAGGTACTGAGTTCATGTCAAATGAATTCAACCACTTTTGTGATGAAAATGGAATTCACAAGGAACTAACAACACTTTTCACACCAGAGTAAAATGGAGTTATTGAGAAAGCAACTCCATTGTTGAGAAAACAATAATGTTTAATAAAAGGCAAGGGACTTCCAAATCAATATTAGGTAGCAACTATTACTACTTTAACGTATTTTTTGAATATCTGTCCCATAAAGGCTATGTTGAATCAAACTCCATATGAAGTTTAAAAAGATACAAAACCTTTGATAAGCCACTTAAAAAATTTTAGGTGAATTGCTTATGCTTTGGTTAATTCTCAAACTTGTCAAAAACTAGATGAAAAATCAGAAAAATGTATTTTCATTAGTTACTATCCTGAATCCAAAGCATACATATTATGTAACCCTCCTCGTGGCAAAGTGATAATTAGTAGAACAGTTATATTTAATGAAGAAGCAAGCTAGAATTAAAGAAACAATGATGGTAGAACTTAACTTAAAGTTTTATTATATGAAATAATAGATCCTACATCAACAAGATGAATGAATTCCTCTCCCTCAACTTCAGAAAATAGTAACCTAGCTAGTTCACCAAGTTAACTTTAAAAGACAACAACTCATCCTCCTTGAAATGAGTCTTTTGGTAAGACACCTCAAAGGAAATTCAGATATTTATAAGAAATTTTATGAATTGTTTGCATTTGCTTTGAATATTACAAATCCTACAATATATAAAGAAGCATCAAGAATAGAGGAATAACAAAATGCAATGAAGGAAGAATTAATGGCAATATATATAAAAAAAATTGAAACTTGGGAGTCGATAAACTTGCTCAAAAGAAATAATGATGTTGGCTTAAAGTGGATATTCAAAATAAAGTACCATGTGGTTAGAAATGTACAAAAGCACAAGGCACAAGTGAAGAGAAATTAACAAGAGCAAGGTATTGATTTTAAAGAGATATTTTCTCCTGTTGCTCAATTTTAAATGATGAGAACACTCCTAGCTTTAGTGCTCAAATAAAATGGTTAATTTATTAACTTGATGTTAAGTCTGCCTTCTTGAACAATGAGCTAGAAAAGAAAGTGTTTGTTGCTCAACCTAAAGGTTTTGTGATCAATAAAGAAGAAAAGGTATACAAGGTAAAGAAGGCACTATATGAGTTAAATCAAGTGCCATAAGCATGGTATAGTAAGATCAATTCCTATTTTCTATAAAACAGTTTTGAAAGGAATGAAAATGAACCCACTCTCTACTTGAAAAAGTAAGGTACAATGATCTTCTTATTGTATAACTTTATATTGATGAAAAAAATTATATGGGCTCATCTCACTCTATTGTAGTTGAATTCAAGTCTAGTATAATGACTAGGCTTGAGATGAAGAATTTGGTTTTATTGCATTATTTCTTTGGGCTTAAGGTTAAACAAGTAGAAGATGGAGTGTTTATTTTACAAAAGAAATATGCATCATATTTATTCAAAAGCTTTGCCATGGTTATTTGCAAGTTTATTGCTACACCTTATAAATATAACTAAAAAATTGTAACTTAAAGATGGTAAGATGCAAGAAGTTTTAGAAGTCTAGTTGGAGGTTTGGTTTTTTTTAGCTTATACATGACCAGATTTAGTTAGTGTTATTTCAAGGTTAATGAGTATTCCTTCAAAAAATCACTTTGGAGTTGTAAAAATAATTTCACACTATGTTGTTGGAACTTCATATTATGGTATTTGGTACTCATTTTTCAAATTTAAAATTATCTAAATTTACCGATAGTGATTGGCAGTCTTATTGGATGATAGGAAGAGCACTTTAGAAAATATTGTCAGCCTTAGATCATGTGCAAAAACATAGAGTTCAAAAAAGCAAGTCACAATGGCATTATCTTCTTTCGAGGTAGAATATATGGCAGTTACTTCCGTAGCCTGTCAATGCATATGGTTTAGAAGAATTCATGTTGACCTTCATTAAAAGCAAGAGAAGGCAACTTAAATTTTTTATGACAACAAGTCTATAATTTTAATGGCAAAAAATCATGCACTTTATGGAAGAATGAAGCACATCGACATCCATTGTTATTTTATTCACGAACTGGTGGCAAAAGGAGATATTACTTTGAAGTTTTGCAATACTGAACAACAAGCAGGAGATATATTCATAAAAGTACTTCCATGTCAAAAGCATATCTACTTCAGATCATTGCTACAGCCTGTGACATCTATGTTGTCAACTTAGTCTTAAACTTTGTTTTGGACTTTTTCATCTTTTGAATTAAGGGGGAGTGTTGAAGAATGATTTAGAAATTACTTTAGTTTTTTAATATTTGTCTAGCTGCAAACTAAGTCTTTGATATTTGTTTTAGTTATAAATGGTTGCTCCTTAATTTTCTATTTTATGGTTAATAAAGTTAGTGGCAGAAATATTAGATATTAATTAACATCTTTCAGCTAATTAGTTTGCTTGTAAGCCTATAAATAGGGTATTTCGTAATGTGTATCTAGGTACCAAGTCCAAAACATTGAAAAGCTTAAGAAGGCCCAAAGATAATATCCAAATATGAGAAGCTTCAAAAGGCCTTAGTTATGTTAAATCAAGACATTTGGAAGGCCTAAAAACATCAAATTACAATCCAAATGTTTGACGGGCTAAAAGGAGGCTCAAATGACCACCAAAATACATTAAAATAGGCTCAAAAGCTACTACCATGGTTGCATCGATTGAGGAGGTCAAATTAGCCTCAAATAAGCAAGTAAGAGAAAGAAAATCAAAGTCCTTGCCATGGTCACAGGAGGCCTGCGACTGTGACAACAACAATTATTACACAAACAGTATTAACTCTTGCCTAGGACGGTTTCACTTGCATTTATACAAAGGTTTACAGCTTGCAACCACCTAGAACATGCATGAAGACTTTTCAACAACTAAATAACACTGTAATAAGCCATATTTTATGTCTAAATACATTAGAGTACATCACTAGTCACAAGTTACATGTTAGTGGGAGTTTAATACACTTAACGAGTTTTGAATGTAATGAAGGGTTGTAATGGGCAATTATAATCCAATGTTATAGAGTCTAGATTAGGTGTGTGTACTTGGTCTTCAAGTTTACATAAACAAGACCAATTTATCATTGTAATGGAGCTAGAGCGATCCCCAAATAAAATGTCATGAGAATTTAATAGAGAAATGAGAGTTTTTTTTCTTTTATTGTTTAGCCATTATTCTTATCAACATGTGAGTTTGTGGTTAACTAGGTTAAACAATGTATAGATATATCAATCTATATTTTCAAAGAATAGATTATGGCATCTGCAAACCTTTCTTGTTTTTCTTTGTTATTGATTGAAAGGATCAAGGTATCCATGATAGCCTTGGTTATTTGAACTAGCAAACATGACATGAAGGTGAAGTCTAAAATGGAACTTGGTTTGAACTTTCCTTAAAAGCATGGGTTGGGGTTCAAATAATCGAGGGTGTTAATTTGCATTCTCATATGTATCATAGTTCATCAACTATCGAGGTGTATGGTTGCTAAGTTAATGATCTCGATTTAAATGGTATCAAGGGTGTTAATTTGCATTCCCATATGCATCATAGTTCATCAAATCAACTATCTGGATGTATGGTTTCTAAATTAGTGATCTCGTATCATTTGGTTTAGCTAATCTAAGTAGCTTATAGAGATTTTTTCTCAATTAGCTACATTTTAGGTGTTTGGTGAGGTTCCCAAATCAGGAGTTGATAGTTGTTTTTACTCAAAATAGTTATGGATTTGATGAACTTCCTTTTGCAGCTTTTTCCCGTCAGCTAATAGCTCATTTAAATTTATTTTATATATAGACTATATTACCCTTATTAAAAATAATTAATAACAACTATCTTATTTTTAAATTAAATGCACATAATTGATTTTTATAATTTATAATAAAATTAATATTATTTTAAATTGTAGCTAGAAATTAAATAATTATAATATTTCTATCTATAATATTTTTTAAAAATTATATAAAAAAATATAATATATTTTTTCAAAATTATATTAACAAGATTTATATTTTAACATTAATTCTTAAATAGATTCTATTAACAATTTTAAAAATAAATAAAGTAAAAATGATAAATTATTATATATTACTATATACTTTTTATATAATTTATATAATTAGAAAAAGATATTATCAAATTATATTTAAAAATAATTTATACCCTTAATTGTCATTTGATATACTAACAACAACTACTAACATAATTTCACCAAATGGTTCATATATATTAGCTACTAACTATTAACTAACCACAACAGCTGTTAACTATTAGCTATCAGCTGAACTAAATGGATAAAAATAAACACTTTAAATTGTGGAATAAAGGTATAGCAAATATCTTACATTTTTTCTACATTTTGTTATTCAAATCTCTGTTATAATTTCATATTCTAATATCCAATAGAACCAAACCAAAAAAAGAAAGCTTACATCAAAATCAAATTTCAACCGTCAAGGAATAAATTTCAAAATAAGCTTTGGGATCGAATAAGGGAATAATGGTAGAAATTCACTCACATTGAGTCTATTAATCAAATTTCAGCATTCTCTTTGATTCACATTATTGTTTGTTCTTAAATTCTAAGCTAACAAACTGAATTTTAAGCTACTGTTTTCTTCCCTCCTTCTCTGATCTTTTATTTCTCCACCGTTTCTTTCCCTTGTTGTGATTTTTTTTTCTTTTCTAAAACATTATAAGTGATGATAATGCAGAAATTGGAAGATGAAACCCCCCCTCTTCAAGCTGAGTCATGTTGTAATCACACCTGTCCTAAGTGATACTTAATCCTTCATGTTTCCAACTTGCTGCCATCTACGTTCTACTCCTTTTTATGTGCTTTTGGAGAGAAGAAAAGTTGCATACCTTTTCTTAGCCATGCCTTACCTCTAAATGCTTCTTAATTATTTCCACTTAAGTCCCTCAATTCCATGCACATCACTTTTCACCATCCCTCTTTACCTTTATGAAAGAAAACCTTTCCAATTCCCCACTTTAATTTATTGTTCTGACATCCTTGGCTAATGGTTTCATTCTTTATTTGCTTTTAAGGATTATTAAAATAAAGTCATTTAGGATTCACAAGACTCCTCACGATCTTGGTCAAGATTATGAGGAGCATCACAAGCTAAAAGAGAGCCAAATTCATGTCATCCAAAGTGGCAATACCCTACATAATCCTCCTCATAGTTGTGAGCATCACCCTCATGATCGTGAACATTCCAATCATAATTATGAGCTAGTGGAATTCAAGTAAAGAAAAAAGCCAATGTTGCTTATAGTCTCGGTCACAGTAAGAAGCAAAATTGTGAGCGTCACATGAATAATTTGACAACCTGTGTAACAACTGTTATGTCAATCCATAAGTATATGGGTCACAACAAGTAATAAAGTGATAAGTAGAGTATCGTTCCCACAAGAATTACTAATTTGATAAGTAGAGTATCGTTCCTACAAGGATTACTAATTAATACCTATTAGTTCTAATTTTCTTATTTAGATTTCATAAATAATTTAAATAAAAGCAAATATAAAAGCTATGAAAACTAAACTAACCAAACAAAGAAATCAACTACTAAGCTCGCTAATGAGTATGATAAATCAATATGGAAAAGCTTTTGTCAGGAAATTGAAATACCATATTATCATTAAACTAATGAATAAATCTATTTATATCACTTTCACATCTTAGGTTTCCAAAGATTATCAATCACTCTATCTCGCTTATATCTCTTGTTGACCTTGTCACTCCAGTATAAAAAGTGTGTATAAGAACATCCTTTGGCAAACCGCGATGGGGACAACTCCTCTGCAGCTCCTTAAGCTCTCCCAAACATCACACAAGGATTTCATATCATATTGATGAAATGTAGTAATTTCCTTAATGATCTTCTGTATCATGGTTTTTGGCTATATGATTATACTTAGCTTCTATCCTCTTTTGATTCTCTTATTGGCTTGTCATCTTGGAGGTAATTGCATCAAAGAACTTGTCTAACTTTATCTTTATTGATGTCAATCTATCATGGCTTGTTTGTGGTTGAAATTTGGGTGGTGGTGGCTTGGCAAACTAATTAGAAAAACCTTGATAATTTTGATTGTTGCTCTAAGAAAAATTAGGATGATTCCTCCACCCTTGGTTGTATGTATTACAAAAGCATTGTTGGCTTATCTTGTTTGAAATTAACCTCTAATATAGTTGTAATTTTTAATCATACTATCTTTAAACACATTACCATTTCCAATACCACATTCAAAACTAGAGTAACCAAGCATGTGACAATATTCACAAGGTACATTAGGAGTAGAGGGAATTTCATTACTCTTTGAATTAAAATTACTAATTTGCTTTGAAAGTGCAGCAATTTGAGCTTGCAAATATGTCACCATGTCAACTCCTATCCTTCCCCCTTGTTTAGGAGGTAATTGCCTCTCGAATGGTTAATGACAATTTTTATTGGCCATTTCCTCCAATAATTCAAAAGCTTCATCCATCATTTTCCTTATGAGAGAACCTTCAGTGGCTGCATTGATTGTATCTCTAGTTAACCTTGTCACTCCATTATAGAGAGTCCAAATAAGAACATCCTTTGGCAAATTATGGTGGGGACAACTCCTCTGTAGCTCCTTAAACCTCTCCCAAACATCACACAAGGATTTCATATCATGTTACTGAAATGTGGTAATGCCCTTGATGATCTTGGCTGTTTTAGAAGGTTGGAAATACTTTGCTAGGAAGGCTCTAGCTAGAAGACCCAAAATTATTATGGAAGTTGGTGGTTGAAAATTGAGCCATGCCTTTGCTCTATCTTTGAGTGTAAATAAGAAGAGCCTAAATGGAATGGCAGCATCAAACACACCATTATACTTAAGAGTTTTGCAAATTTTCAAGAAATTTGTTAAGTGTGCATTTGGATCTTCAGAAGCTAGACCATGATATTGAACAGTTGATTAAACCATATAAAGAAGAGTTAGCCTAATTTCAAAGTTGTTGGCATGTATGTTTGGCCTCACCATGCTTTGCTGAATACCCTCTAAATCACACATGGTGAAGTCTAAAAGCATATGTTCTTCTCTTTCTTTCTAATCGGCCATCTCACTAGTTACACTTCTTGACCTCTTACAATTTTCCTTCTCAAATTTTAACAAATTAGGAATGTAAATTAGTGGCTTAGTTCTAGTACGTCTAGTGTTGCATATAAATCATAAGAAATCTATCTAAAATAAAGTACAAATGAATAAAAAATAGAGTACTGAAAAACAAATGCTCTAATCCAAAAGAATTAAAACCAATTGTGAGGTTAATTATTTCAATCCCCGGTAACGGCGCTAAAAACTTGTTATTGTGTCAATCCGCAAGTATACAGGTCGCAACAAGTGATAAAGTGATAAGTAGAGTATCATTCCCAGGAGGATTGCTAATTAATCACCTATTGGTTCCAATTTTCTTATTTAGAGCTCACAAGTAATTTGAATAAAAGAAAATATAAAAACTATAAAAACTAAAGTTACCAAACAAAGATATCAAAGCTAGTTAATGAGTATGAGAAATCAATATGGAAAAGTTATTGTTAGAAAATTGAAATACCACATTATCATTAAGCTAATGAATATATCTATTTATATCACTTGCACATCTCAGGTTTCCAAAGATCATCAATCACTATCTCTCAAGTAATGGTTAATTTAAGATGCATGAATCAATTAATATACAAAACCATAGCTTAACTCTCATTCTCACTAAGGAAATTAGTTAACTCAACCATAAGAGGCATTAAGAAAATCCATATGAGAATTGAACAAAATTAAGCTCTCTCAAGTCATTAACCCATACAACTTATGTTTGAGATTACCATTTCTCAATGCATAACCTTAGACTAGAGCTATAGTTGGCCATCTATAACATTTAACAAGGCACAATAATCATAATATGCAAGAAATTATTAACAAGAAAAATCAAATGGGTTTCCAAATCCTAACAATAAAATAAAACTTAACCACTCATAGCTTCAACATTCATTATTCAATAGAAAATACGACCTAAGTAAATGTCCAAAATTGTATTAAGTAACAGAGAAAATGTAAAAGAATTGTTATCAAGAAGCTTCAAATGGACTTTAATGGTTTCCTCTTATCCAAACTTCTTTTTCTTTTTTTGTTCCACTCTCTCTCTTGGGTGGATTGGTTAGTTAGATCTTGGAATGGGAATTGGATGTTGAAATTCAAGCTATTTGTCCTTAAATAGCCTCTTCTAGAATGTCCTTTCATATTCCCCTTGATTTGCTCCATTAATGAGTACACACCAATATGTTCCTCACTAGAAATGGGTTGCCTAGAATCTTAAGCATGTGGTGATTGTGACAGAGGGGCCTCTTATGACGGAATGGCAATTGTTATACTACCATGATCGCCATAGAGGGTTGGGTATTCAGGACTCCACGATCGTGTTCTATCGGCGGTCACCACATAACTCAGCTCTAAGTCTACTTGGCTTGGCATTGAGCATCTCACGATTGCCACAACACCTTATCCTCTGCTTTCCTACTCTGTTTTAGCTCATTTCTTGCTCATTTTAGCACCATCCACCTCCGAGTTCATCTCTTTCCTGAAAAATATGACAAAGACATAAAAGTATATATTCATACTAACTAACTAACTAAAATGCATCCTAAAATCTAAGAATGCATGCAAAAATGAATTTAACACCATCAACAACTATGGAGGTCATGAACGTGACACCTCTCCTCATGATTGTGAGTGTAATTTCTCCTACAAAAAGTTAAAGAAAACATTAAATGAAGAAAGAGAAGGTGAAGACGTGTTGGCATGACTCCAATAACTAGATCATGAGTCTCTAACTATAAATACATCCTAAAAAAAAATAAAGATGTTAGGAAAGTTTGTTAGAAAAATTAATGTTCAAAATTATTGCTTAGAAAACTTATTGTTTCAGATTTTCTTAGTAATTAATCTCTTTAAAGAGTTGGATTGTGTGTTATAGTTAGGATCCTACTTTATCTCTTTATTGGGTTAAGTAAAGGGAACTGAAGATCAACTCTAGTGGTTTGATTTAAGTGTTATCCATTTAATACTTGAATTTTTGTTGTGGTTTGAGTTGAGCCAAGAAAAATTTATTTGTTTAAAGATTTGAATTGAGCCTTGAAAAACTCTTATAAAGGTCTGAGTTGAGCCATGAAAAACTCTTGTGTAATCAATCTTGGAAATAATATTGGAGTAGGTAGTTTGAAAATTCTAACTTGAGAATAAATTAGATGGGAGATGTACAATTAGTTGAGAATCTAAACTCCTTAAAATTACTTGTGTCGTCTGCTAATTGTTTTTTCTTCAAACTTTCATTTTAAGTTTCACTATTAAATCAACCTGTTAACCTTTCTAAATTAATCAAAAAATTTTACTAACCCTATTCACCCTTATAGGGCTCCAATAATTTTAGTTATAAAAATGTATATGTATATATTCTAAATAAAAAAGTACCTAATTTTTTCACTAATTTAGCCATTAGAAATATAATCATAGAGTTATATTCTTTTTTAATACATTTTTTTCTTTCCTATTTTCTTTAAAAGAATTTATAAAATAAATTAATAATTATTTTAATTATATTATGCATAGAAAAATATATTGTATATGACTTATTAACTATATTAGAGATTTACTTATCATATATTTACAAAATAAATTGAAATATATTCTTTTATTCAAGCAGATTCTAACATTCATATTTTTCATATTAATTTATTCATTTTTTATGAATTTTGATTATTAATTAAAATTTAAATAAAAATAATAAACTCCTTACCAAAAATTTCATTATCATTAAAAAATTTAGCATTTTTTTAAAATAATAAATGAAAAGTATCATAAAATATATTTTGTTATAGTCATCTAAAAGTACTATTGTTAATTCAATATTACAATCTGAATAAATTTTCTATTTTTAAAATATATTTCATCTTTTAATCTTTAAATTATAATTGTAGTTAATTATTATATAAATAAATAAAATTTAATATTATTAAATTCTAATTTTGTTTCCAGATTTTTTTAATGTTAATTTTTTTTTACTCAAAAAAAAATTCAATCCACTATTACTTAAAAACTATTATTTTAGTTGATAATTAGAAATAAGTATTAGTTTATTTATTTTTTATTTTTATTAAATTTAATGCAATTTTTAAAATTTTTATTTTATTTATATAACATAAATTTTACAAAATAATTTTTAGAAAAATTTATGATTACAGTTAATTATTGAATTATAAAAAGTTTATAAACTTAAATAAAAATGACCAATTCTTATTTAATAATAGGTAAAGACGTTTAAATAAATTTGTGTATATTTCTCTCCATTGTACATTTATACATTAGGTCAATTATTATAACATTTTTGAGGTTTAGCCTATTATTGTACTACTAGATTTATATGTTTTCATTAATTACTATAACATCTCTGAAATTTTATTCCATTAAATTATTATATTCCTATAGTTTAATTTACCATTAAATGGACCGATTTTAAAATACTAAAAAATCTATTTGATTTCTAAACTTATGATATAATTTTAAATCCATCTAAATTCTTTTATTAAACTGATATAAACTTTTTAACTTATTGTATTTTTATTATAATAACGAATTTTTATTAACATTAAAATAAATTCTAAACATATTGATTTAAAATTAATAGTACTATTCCAATATAAATATGTAACAATACTATATTAGTTAAAATTTATCATATTGATTTAAACTCAATTTTACTAATTATTATTGTAATAAGACGTATGTAATCAGTATTGCTCTAATTATTATTTATCATACTTACATGTACTCAATTTCGTAATTGGCATCATACTGATGCAATTTATGTAATCGGTATTCATTAATTAAGGTTTACCATAATGATGTAAATTTAATTTTTATGATTGACATAGTACCCTAAATGAGGCTTGCTATGCTGCAATAATTTTTTTAATGAAAATTGATAATTTTAATTTTTGAAGGATATTTAAATGTGTGTACACAGATACACATACTAAAATAATTTTAATAAGATTTAATAATTGAATCTATGTCAATATGATAGATCTAAATTAATGTAGTATTGATTTTATAGTCACAATGGGTAATTTTAAATCAATATGTTTTAAATTTATTCTTATCATAAAAATAAAAGTTATTTAGATATTTTATTATTATAATAGAGCCATAATAAATTTAAAAATTTATATTAATTTAATAAAAAGATTGGTGGATATAAAATTATATTGTAAGTTCAAGGATTAGATAAATTTTTTATTTTTTATTTTTTAATTAATTTTTAACGCTAAATTAAACAATATGAATACCAACAAATTAACAGAACGGAAACTCAAAGATATTTAAATTAATTATTAAAAATACAGAACCCTAATAATATAATAGCTTAAACATACTGGATGTGATAATAATTAACCCTTAAATATTATGGATTTTTTTTTTTTGAATATTATATATTATAGATATATCTTATATATATTATAGATGTATCGATCTAATACACTTAAAACTAAAAATATAATAGATTGGTCGGCTGAACGAAACATGGGCACGTGATTTGGAGATTCATTATTTTGATTTATTTTATTTTATTTTATTTTTTAGCTCTCCATGTGTAAACTAGCAATTGATTATATAAAAAAAGTTGTAAACTTAATAGAGTAAAAACATAGCACTTGATTCGTCAACCAAAAAAAATAAAAAAAAAATAGCACTGATGGATATAATCTAATCATGGTTAAGTTGAAATTCACATGACTAAGTTGAAACTCACATTCACATGCACATGCGTACTCTGAAGGGTATTATTCTCATTTAACATGTTTAGTCAGTGTAGCTAATCCTATTCAACTAAATATTGACCATTCAGCAGAGGTCACCAAATTTCACTAGCTTCTTAACAGAGAGTCACTAACATGTTAATTGAAACGGTTAAAAAGGTCCTCAATAGCTATATAAATAAAAAGTTAAGGGCTTAATAAAATGTAATAAAAAGGTAAGGGCTCAATAAAATAAAACATCAAAATTCAGGAGTTTTATAATGGAACTTGCTATTATTTTTTATGCAGTAATTAACACCATTAATTGGAACTATTAAAAAGGTCCTCAATAGTTATATAAATAAAATATTAAGGGCTTAATAGAATCTAATAAAAGGGTAGAGGTTCAATATAGTAAAACATTAAAGTTCAAGAGCTTCATAATAAATTTTGCCTATATTATTTTATTAGTTTTATCCTGACAATTTTATGGGATATCAGATACAAACAACAGATAGTTTTACCCACCTAATATTTTGTCATGGAGTCAAAATATTCAATTAGCAGCAAAAGGATTTAATTTCTCAACCTCCCTACTCTTCTATTTTAAGTCAAGAATCTTAGCCACCTATTTAATTGTTCAAAAAATTGCCTATTTTGGATATTATTAAAGTTTAAAGTCCATATTTATGCATGTTATATTATTAAATTTCTATGAGATTCCTGTATTTTTAATAATTAAATTATTTTCTTATTAAATTTATGATTAAATTTAATTGTTTTTATAATTAAATTTAATTATTTTATTCTTAGATTTTAGTGAAATTTTTTAAAATAATACAAGCACTAATTTAACTATATAGCGATTCAATATTATAAATTTTAAAAAATTGTAATTCATTATAATTTTTATAAATTTTCTACTTAAACAACTACACATAATTTTGTATTAATATTTTTTTATGTCAATCTTTCTTTGCTTTAAAAATAATTCTATATAATATTTTTCATTTTAGTTGATAACTTTTTTAAAACTTATGTTGTAATTTAGCTAATGATTAGATAATAAAAATATTATTTAGTTTATATAACATAAATTCTACTTTTTAAAAAAACCATGCACTACTTTTATTAAGAATATTACGATTGTAATTAGTTATCAGACAAAAAAAAATCCTAATTAATTAAATTATAATAATTTTTTAAAATAACAACTTTTTTATAAGTGATACGACCCAAATTCGGAGGTCATGCCCGACACTTGAGAATGAGAACTCACACGAATCCAAAACCCGTAGCAAGCCTAAGTCCCTATTTACACACCAAACATAAACACAAATTTACCAAAGAATTAAAACTTTTTCAAACTTAAAGAATGTTCCATAAATAATATCGCAATAAAATCTTTTTATAAATAGTCAAGTACAAGACCACTGTCAAAATCATTATAACATACTACAACAAGTACGTACTACTACTACAGTATTTAAGAAATACAAAGAAATGATAGTTTAAAATTTACATAAATCAGCCGATGAAGAAAGAGTCCGGTGGAGAGGATAACTGGGGGAGGTCTGAAGAGATATATCCTGAAAAATAATTGAGGGGAATCAGAAATCACTTAGTGAATCATTATTATATATATGCATGCAACCTAAGGGCACAAACACTCAAGCATCAGTATAATAATGTTTGTATATTTATATTTATTTAGTTTATACATGCATTTCATGAAGATGCTCTAAAAATATATTTTTTTATATCAATACAACAGACATAAACAAGTGGAGGATCGGAGCAGAACCCTAAGAATTTTGTAACCTCAATCATTAAACCTCACTAGCCAATAGGCCTACTTGAATCCAAATAACATTTCTCTTTTCCAATTGGGTAGTGGACTGGCCCCAAGATCCTGAAATGTCAACCGATCTACCACAGTCTTGCAGTCGGCATGACTGGCCTTGAGACACTGAAAGGTCAATCGAGCTGTTGCAGCCATACCTCTCTCTATCCACAAATCTCAATAACTCATTTTAACCATATCTCAAACCATAGAATCTCATATCAATCAAAATTTCATAACCTATCATTTACCGTACTGGTGTGCACACAGTCCTAGTGTAACCCACTAGGTAGCACGTTCTACCGCTATCCTCCAAAATATCATATAAAAAATAAAATAATGAAATCATATTAAAATATGAGCAACATCTAAATTACACAATTAATATTTGCATATATATATATATATATATATATATATATAATAATAATAATAATAATAATAATAATAATAATAATAATAATAATAATAATAATAATAATAAATAAAAGTTAATACAACATAGCATATTAAATTCATATTTTTTATCGAAATATGGATGCGAATAACAATTTCTACATGCAATGCATACATATAATAATAACTCACAAGTAGAATATGCCCCTAGGTATTGACTCAATTGGCCCTGTCCTAAAGGCCCTGCTTTCGGTGTGGCTATAAGAAAACAATAAAACAAAAATAATTACGATTAAAAATCCTAATCTTATACATTCTAGATTTTTGAGGAAAACTCGATCTAAGACGCAACTCTAATAAAACTCAAAACTTAACACAAACTGATGTCACGTTTTACGAGAAATTTACAAAAATTTCTGTATAATTTCCTCTGTAAAACGGACATCTCTCTACTAAAAGTAGAATCATTCCAGCACAAAAATCACACTTCAAAACAATCCACAACTCAACATCTCGGGTTGGGGTCCCGAACTACACTTTATGCCCAACAGAGAACCAACACAACATATATAAAAACAATATAATTTTTCTCAAATCACCAATATATCATAAAAATTTAGTTAACTAATACAATTTAATTTATTTATAAAATACAAATATAAAGGAAATTTATTTCCAAATAAATAATAAAATTCTAGTTTATAAATAAATTTTCGTTAATGGAATCAAATTTCCATTTTTACCACGAAATTAGCATTAATTATAAATAACTATTTAAATCACTTAGATATACCATAAAATTAATAAAGGACTCATTTAAGCTTGAAAATAATAAATAAATTTATTATTCATTTATTTTTCCAAAATTACTACTAATTAACTAAAAATGGAAAATTAATTATAAAAATTATTTTTATACTTTTATTATTTAAAAATAGTATAAAACAGAATAATTAACTATAAATTTAATTAAAATTAAATAATTACTAATTTCTAATAATTTTCGAAAAATACATTTTTAAACACAATCTTCAAAAATTTATGTCTTAAATTATATACATAATTTATAAGACTCTTTTTACAAAGTTTAATTTATATAATTTATAGTATTTAATAAAAATATAAAAACACCTAGGTCGAAACAATACCGAAACAGTAACTGAACACTGAAATAGTAACCCGAAATCCAACCATCTCAGAAAATTATGAACCATACATCAATAAAAAGCTCTCAACCTCAATTTCATTTTATATAACTACTACCAAGTCTAATTTTAATTCAATTGAAAGAATTTAACCAAAAACCCTAAAATTGAATTACCTAAAATTGAAGCGATTTTATGGTGTTACCTAGTGATTGATGGGTTTTGTTACCCAGAAGGAGAGGAACTCAACAAAACTGACAGCAGTACCTGGAGTGGCCGGAGACGGTGCCAGCGAGTTTCCTCCCTATTCGGTCAAAGAAGAAAATGAAGAGGAAGGAGGAGCTGTTGGGCAGCATCCGGCGGCTTCGACGGCAACAGGTGGTGATCGGCGTAGAGAGAGGTGGCTGGCAGTGGTGGAGAGTCGAGAGAAGAAGAAGAAGAAGAAGAATAGGGAAGAAAGAGAAACATTTATGTATATTTTTTATTTTTTTATTTTTTTTACAGTACAAATACACATATAATATATTCTAAAAATAAAATATCTTCCCACATACACATACACATAATTCTAACTATATATATATATACTTCAAAAATATACTCTTAACAATTATTTAAAATTTATTAAATTATACATATAATAATAATTTCATAAAAATAATAAAATAATAACTCACACTTTAAATTTTCAATTAAATTTAATAATTAAATAAAAATATGAGTTATAACAATAAGAACCTATTTTTATGAATTTAATAGGATTATAATTTCTTAAAATTTTAATAAATTTTTTATTTGAATAAAATTTTCAATATTTTTAAATGTTAATACTTGTCTAGTTTAATTTTTTTTTTGTTTAGTTAACAATTAGCCACATTTAGTTATTTTTTACTCATTA
Source organism: Mallotus repandus (assembly GCA_949671775.1). Lineage (NCBI taxonomy): Eukaryota > Viridiplantae > Streptophyta > Magnoliopsida > Malpighiales > Euphorbiaceae > Mallotus > Mallotus repandus. The sequence goes on from CATIWM010231336.1 coordinate 19,572, forward strand.
AATCAGAATTATATTTTAATTAATTTAATTTTTATTTAAAATAAATTAGTTTACAGTCATTATTAGCTATATTATAAAATATAAGTTAACCTAGGAAACATACTTTCAATTAAATTAAAATTACATTTAATTAATTTAATTTTGTTAGAGACAAAATAGATGTTGACCTAATTCAAATATGAAATATACTCTCATTTAAATTAAAAATATATTTTAATTAATTAATTTAATTTAATTATTGTTAAATTGCTAAATTATCCTATTATTATTTAACAATAAGTAAAGGCATTTTAGTATATACCACGTGTTTTACACATGAATTTTTTATTATTGGACTCAATTTTATAAAATAAATTTCAACTTTAAATTAAATATTTTTACATGATTGCCAATAATTAGAAAGTACAATTATTAATTTTTTTTGATAATAATCAAGTGTAGAAATATTTAATTTCATAATTAATTTAATACATTTTTTTTAAATGAAATAATAATATTTATAAATTATTTGTTTCAATTTTACATTGTAATACTTTCTCCACTTTAAAATTTCTTATTTACTTAAAAATTTAATTTTATAAAATTTTCAAATATAAAAAGTAATATTTCATCTATATAACAATATGTAATTTTTTCAAATTTTATAGAATTACACTATAATATAATAATTTATCACAATTTTAATAAATTTCATATAATTTAAATTTACAGTCACTAATAGTGATATTATTTTTCAGCTTTGTTAAAATTTCTGTGTTAGCTTTATTAAAAGACAAGCCAACCAAGTTGCTCACACTCTTGCAAAAGTGGCTTGGTTGAATGTTTCTTATGCTATTTGGCATGAGGCTTCTCATTTCATTAGGAATCTCCTGCCTAATGACGTAATTTTTTTTTGAGTAAAAAAATGAAAGAATAATAATAATAATAATAATAAGGTACTTTTTCATAAATAGCTAAAAAAATAAAAAAAAATATATTAAAAGTCACGTTGACCAAAAATATTATCAAAACTAGCTTTTAGGAATTTTTTTTTCAAAAATAGACCATATATAAGCTTATGTTTTTTCAGCTAAAAGTTAAATGTTCCAAAACAAGAAAAAAGCGTTTCCTAAACAATCACTCATTCCTAAAAAAAATCGCAATCACCTAAACGAATGTTCTTCACGAATTGATCAACTCAAGCTTATTCTCCAATCAGTTTCACTTTTTTCTTCAATCCATCAAAATCGCGATTAGCTCAAACCTGAATCTTGTTTCTCTATTTTGTTTTTCGTTACTTTTTTCTTCTTGTTTTCGCGATGATCTCCAGCTCCAGTTTCTCAATCTATAAAAGCTAAATCTACAACAAATTTGTTAAACTAATCAAAGAGATCAACATTTAAACAACAATCAAAAACAACATTGAAAATCATAAGCAAAAATCATTCAAAAAATAGGTACGCAGCTAATAAACATATCACATATGAGTTTTTTTTTTACTGTTTCTTATTTTTTTTCAAAAACAAACAGTAAATCATGATTGTAAAAAACATTCAAAGTTTATTTAAACAATCTAAATGTTGTTTCCACGGTCATAAATAATAAGAATAATATTCCACGTCAATTTCTTAGAAACAAAAAACAACACATAGAAATAAGAAAAAACAAAAGCTTAAGCATGAGAGAAATAATATTCCACATCAGTTTTTAGAAACAAAAAAAAGAAACAAGAAACAACAAAAGCTTAAACACGAGAAAAGAAAAGCAACACAAAGAAACATTAAGCAATAAGAAGCAACAAAAACCTGAAAACATGAGAAAAAAGCAACAAAAAGCAATAATGTTTTAAACTGATAAATCACTAACAGATTTATTTGATGTTATTATTACAAGTACAATGGAAGTCATACATGTTTTCATTCATCATAATGGTAACTAGAATAAAGAAATGGATTACATTGATTTCGATGTGACAGGAATTACCATACAACTAAATTGCAGCTTTAATGAAATGTTGAAAATGATATCAAAGCAGTTTCAAAGTGAAACAAATTTTCAGCAAATGGTCATACAATACAAGGTCAAAGAAAATTATCCACCTTTAAAAATATAAGGCGATGCAACTCTATTCTTCTATTTGCCACTAAAGAAGAAAGAGTCTGATTTCACCAAATTCCCCCTATGCATCACTATTGATAAGATGGAATTTCTACAAATAAGCTTCAACAACAACATGCTGCAATAACAATCAACAACTCAAACATATCTGCTATCACTTTTTGAACACAACTCAACAAACACAGAAGCAAATAACCAAAATTCAGATTTTCTGGATTATTCAAAATCAATGATAGAAATACTTCTACTTGAAGCTGGGATTGAAGAATCATCAACAATATGCAATAAAATAGCAACAAAACCTGAAGAGGGTGTAATATACAACAACAAAAAATAATTCAAAAAAGCATTAAGACTTAGTGTTGTCAAGAACCACTTCCAATACAGAACTATTAAGATAAAAACTCACAATTTTTTTGTTAAATGCTTCAATAAAAAATGCAGTTGGGAGATAAGATCTTCAAAAAATGAAAAAATAGAAAATTTTATTTTTAAAAAGTTCAACAACATCCACACATGCAGCATGGACATCAGACTAGCAGACCAAAGACAAGCAACAACAACTCTGATGGTTGACTGCATAAAATCAAAATACCAGAGTATCAAAACCATATACTCACCAGCAGATATAATGAGAGACATGAAAGAAGAGTATGGTGTCAATACAAACTACCTAAAAGCATGAAGATTAACAGAAAAGGCACTTCAAATACTAAGAGATAAACTGGATGAATCCTATGCACTTTTACCAAGTTTCCTATATATGTTAAAGACAATAAATTTAGGATCAATTGTTGACCTCAATATGAAAGAAGACCACTCATTCCTCTATGTGTTCATGGCACTTGATGCATCAATAAAAAGGTAGAAATATTACAGACCTATTGTAGTAGTCGGTGGCACATTTCGAACATGAATATATGGTGGCACGCTGCTTTTAGCAACAACACAAGATGCTGGTGGTAAAATCTTTCCTCTTGCTTTCTCTATTGTTGACTCCGAAAATGATGAATCTTGGGAATGGTTCTTCAAAAAAATTAGACAAACATTTGGGTGTAGAGAAGGAATTTCTATAACTTCTGATAGACATGAAAGTATAGAAAAAGCAGAACAAGAAATATTCCTGAAGCAGCCTATGGTATTTGTGTATACCATCTTTTAAACAACCTGAAAAACAACTTCAAAAAGAACTCAAAAGGCACCAAGGATTCTTTTTTTCAAGTAGCAAAAGCATGCACCGTTGAAGAGTTTGAGTACCATATAAACGACTTGGAAATGATTGATCAAAGGATAACCTCATACCTGAAAAACATCGGGTATCATAAATGGGCTAGAACTTTCTCAATCAACAATAGATACTCAGTAATGACTTCAAATATAGCTGAATCATTGAATGCGGTGATGAAGAAAGCTAAAGACCTACCAATAACGACATTGCTACAGTACATGCATGCTTTAGTGCAAGTGTGGACCTATACAAATAGGAATCTTGTAAGATAAACATTTAGCAGACTTGCAAAAAGACCACAAGATATGATGAATGACAACTATATAAAAAGTCTAAAGTTGCAGGTCATAATATTACTTTTTTGCTTAATATTACACAAGTTGCTATTTTTGGTTGTTGTTGTAGTTGTTTTTCATTCTACATTTATTTTTCATTTGATATTTATTTTTTAAATTGCATGTTGATATTGTATTTAATGTTGCATTTCATATTATAGAAACAAAAAGAAACAACAAACCATCAAAATAGAAAAAAAAAAAGCAACAAAAAGCAACAAATGACACTGTTGTGTTTTTATTTTTGTTTTCCTAATTTTTTTTATTTGAAAGTAGGTTAAACCTTCAACAGAAAAAATATTTACTGTCTCTGACTTGAATGCACCATTCATTGTCAAAATGAAAGAAAGAAAATGCACATGCAACAAGTTCCAAATTGATAGGCTGCCATGTTCCTATGCACTTGCAATATTAAAGCAAATGATTCAAGATCCGTAGAAACTTTGCTCAAATTTCTATAAAAAGGAGGCACTCTTGGAAACATACAAAGAAATAGTACATCTAATTCAAAATCAGGCAACATGAAAAATACCACATGAAGAGCAAAAAATACAAGTAAATTCACCACAAAGTAGAATAAAAGCTGAAGACCAAAGAAAAGAACAATAAAAACACCATGGGAGATTAGAAATAAAAAAAAATGTGGGAAGTGTTGAAAACTTGGGCACAACAGAAAGACATGCAGAAATTCACCCAAAAAAACTGAAAAGAATCCATTTCTTTATTAGAAAAACAAACTTTTTATCATTCTTATTGTAAGAATACACATATTTCATTAATGTAATTGTTGCTACCAAATTTTTAAAATTCCATATTATTTCTGTTTTTTTTCTTTACTTGCTAATTTTGATATCAGTAACAGTGATAATTAAAAAAGCAACAAACAACAACAAAAAAGAAACAAAAAGCAACAACCTAGAAACAATAAAAAGTAACAACCTAGGAACAACAAAAAGCAACAACAAAACACAGCAAACAATGTAAAAAAAACAAATTGACAACAATAAGAAATAGAAAGAAAAGCATAC
>CATIWM010231428.1:0-15425 GCA_949671775.1 Mallotus repandus
CTGAGATGATATATGCACATTTGAGATTGTGTTGGTTGTTATTGCGTAATAAACAAAAGGGCACTTGATTGCAGGGCGGTGAAGGAAGAAGGGTCGTTCCGTGCTAATGTAGTCGAAGGGTTAGCCTTCATGTGTGCCTAGAGATTGAATTAGTGATGGCCTGTATGTTATGGCTTGGTTGTGATGCTTGTTTAGGGATGGTTAATACGTATGAAAGGTTGTATTAATGTTTGTAAAGGCATGTGTTTTACTTTATTAAACTTTGTATAAGTTAAAAGTAAGAATGACTTTGATATTTCAAGTCGATTACAATTTGATTTTAATTACTTATTATGCTGATTTGAGATAATTATTATATTTGGTTTAGCCAAATTGTTTTTTGCTTGGAATATCTATTCATTGAGTATTTTTGTACTCATTTTACTCTGTTTTATCAAAATTTTCAGATAGACAGGCTTGATAGTTGGTGAACAAAATCTAGTGAGTGTAGATAAAAGTTCAAATAAGGTTGGCCAACATCCTTGTTAGAGAAGCCTTGTATTTTATTTTATTTTATTTTATTGTTAGTCTTGTTTTTATAAGTACTGTAAAAGAGTATTTGAAGTTAAACGATGGTGGCTAGTTTATATGTAAAGCAACTGTTTAGAAACATGTTTTGTATTACTTAAATAATGTTCACTATTACATTTTCATTATATAATTAACAATATCAATTGCAAAATTCTTATTTCCTAAATAACACCAAACCTTTCCAAGATATTATTTCCAATTTTATTAGTAATGTTTATAACATAATTTGATTGAATTAAACGCTTTGATGAATTGTTGGTTTTAAATGTCCATCTCGGGCTACGTGAGACGAGGTGTGACATCCTATGGGTCATTGAACCCTGGCTATTCTACTAGAGCACCTTCATAATTTTCCGGCTATGGCTACTATACACCATTTTCAACTCCAAGCATTTCCTCTTCTCCATGGCATCCTGACATAGGTGCAACTCACCATATGACTTCGAACATCTCATCACTATCAATCAACAATGAGTACACCGACCATTATTAAATCCAAGTGGCTAATGGTCAAGGTTTAAGTATTTCCAATTTTGGTTCCTCTATTATTTCTTCGCCTACTAAATTATTGCATTTACATAATGTTTTGCATGTCCCTAAACTTACCAAGTCATTGCTTTCTGTTCATAAATTTACTAAAGATAATTCTTGTTTCTTTGAGTTTCACCCTGATTATTTTCTTGTTAAGGACAAGGCAACCAAGAATGTCTTACTCCGCAAACCGAGTGAGTATGGACTCTACACAATTTCTTCTCCACCATCAGCTTTTCATTCCACAACCGTTTCTTTTGAAGATTGGCATGCTCGTCTTAGACATCCTTAAATCAAGACAGTCTCTAAATTAATTTATGATTTTCAATTACCATGTTTTAAGCGTCACAATGTTTCTTCATTTAATTATTCTTCTTATCATTTAGCCAAATTAGCCAAATTTCCATTAGCTAGTGTCCAACATTTAAGCACTGCTCCATTTGATATTATTTATTCGGATGTATGGGGTCCTGCTCCAATTCAGTCTTCAAATGGTTTTCGTTATTTTATTATTTTTGTTGATGAATTTACTCATTTTTGTTGGTTTTTTTGCATCAAACAACGAAGTGATGTCCCTAATATATTTTTACAATTTAATGCCTTCGTTGAACACCAATTCCATACCACTATTAAGGCATTTCATAGTGATTGGGATGGCGAATAGAGAAAGCTTAATAATTTTCTCAAATCTAAAGCCATTATCCATCGCATTGCATGCCCTCATACATATGAGCAAAATGGCATTATTGAGCACAAAATATGACATATTGTGGATACTGGATTTACTTTATTAGCTCATTCCAAAGTCCCTCTAAAGTTTTTATCCTTTGCTTTTGAAAAAGCAATTTCTCTTATTAATTACATGCCTAGTCAAGTTCTACACAATTTATCCCCTTTTAGAAAATTATTTGGCAAGAATTCAAAGTATGAGCAATTTAAAATTTTTTGATGTTGCATTTTTCCTTTCCTTCAACCTTACAATAAACACAAATTTGATTATAGGTCCAAAGTTTGTGTCAATTTTGGATTAGCAAAAGATCATTTTGGTTATAATTGCCTTGATTTAGAAAATGGACGAATTTATAAGGCAAGATTTGTGCATTTTAACGAAAAACTTTTCCCATTTCATTCTTCACTCTCTTCTATAGGTGCTACTCAAGCTGAACCATCCTCTCCTTGGCTCTCAATTGTGTGTGACAGTCCTACTCCTTTGGTTCAAACTGGTAAGACTTTTACTTCTCCCTCCTCTTCTCCTCATCAGTCCACTTCTAACCAAACTCAACCTCCTTCACCACATCCTATCCAATAAACACTACCACACAGTCCTTCTCCATCTCCATCTCCTTCCGCCTCTCTCATCCTATCCAAAAGTCCTACACCTTCTGATCCTATCTCTCTTTCTCAACAACCCGGATTAAATTTAGTCGTTGATCTTGATCAATATAATAACACACATTCAACCAACTCCTCCCAATCCATATCGCCCTATGAACCTACTCGCACCCATCACATGAAGCTTAGACCTTCCACTTTGACACGCTGAACATCTCACCTCACTATCAAACATCCTATTACCCATAACAAACCTTATTACCTCCAAACTGAACCCATCACCTTCTTGTAAGCAAAACCACATTTTGAATGGCAAAATGCAATACAACAAGAAATAAATGCCTTGGTCACTAATCACACTTGGTCTTTGGTTCCATGTCCTATGAACAAAAATGTTGTTGGTAGTGAATGGGTGTTCAGAATCAAAAGAAAACCTGATGGTTCTATAGAGCGTTACAAAGCACGCTTAGTTGCAAAAGGATACAACCAGCAACAAGGAGTTGACTATCATGATACATATAGTCCTGTCATACGGGCCACCACCATTCGTACCATCTTCAGCATTGCAGTCACTCATAATTGGTCTCTGCGCCAAATAGATGTATCTAATGCATGTTTACATGGTAAATTAGATGAGGAAGTTTATATGTCTCAACCGCCAGGTTTTGTTGATAAAGACCACCCCCACTATGTTTGTCATCTTCATCGATCTATGTATGGCCTTAAACAAGCACCTCGGGCATGGTTCACTCGATTGGTAGCATTCTTATTCACTTTTGGCTTTTCTTTATCTAAAGCTGATAGTTCATTATTTATTCGGTATAAGGGTACTAATAAAATTTTCATTTTGATCTATGTTGATGATATTGTCATTACAGGATCCTGCAATGCAGAGATAGATGCTCTTATTTCTCTTCTTCATCAAGAGTTCCCAATTCATGATTTGGGACCACTTAGCTACTTTTTGGGAATTGAGGTCATCTGCCAAAAACATGGAATTTTACTTTCTCAACAAAAGTACTTTCTTGATCTCTTAAACAAGACCAAAATGAGTGGTTCTAAGTCTTGTAATACTCCAATGGCTATCTCTCCTATCCTCTCCAAGTCATCGGGCACATCTCTTTCCAATGGGGAATTATATCGGCAAATAGTTGGTGCACTATAATATGTTACTTTGACTTGACCAGATATTGCTTTTTCTGTCAATAAACTGTGCCAATTTATGCATTGCCCCATGGATCATCATTGGCAAGTAGTCAAAACAGTTTTAAGGTACTTGAAACACATAGTTGGCTTATCTCTCTCTGTTCACCCCTCTTCTACCATGTCTCTTCAATGTTTTGTGGATAGTGATTAGAGAGGGTGTTCAAATGATAGGCGTTCTACTAGTGGGTTTGCTATTTATCTTGGCAATAATCTCTTCTCTTTGAAGGCTAAAAAGCAACCAACTATTGCTCATTCTTCCACTGAGAGCGAATATAAGGCCTTATCCAATGCCACTGCCGAGATAATGTGGATTCGGTCCTTGATGTCTGAACTTGGTGTCCCTCTTTCTACACCACCGATTTTATGGTGTGATAATGTTGGCGCTATTTATCTTTCCTCCAATCATATTCAACATGCCCACACTAAGCATATAGAACTTGATTATTATTTTGTCAGGGAGCAAGTTCACACTCGGCAATTACAAGTCCAAGTTTTAACAACAGATGATCAAATTGCTGATGTCATGACTAAGCCTTTATCAACACCAAAAATTCATTCAGCATCGGACCAAGCTTCGACTTCTCAATCGACAGTCATCAGCTTGATGGGGGGTATTAACGGAATATGATAGAGTTTGTGATAAATACACATATTGTTTGTTTTATGTTATGTATATCTCTTATATAGTATCCTGTATTTAATATACCACTTGTACTCTTATATCATTGTACCTTACATCATTCAGTAATACAAGAGAAACACATTATTCTTTCCCAATTCTGATTGCTACATTAATAGGTTGCAGGGAGAGGCAGCAAAGTTTGAAATTAACGAAGGATTTTTTTTTTATTTTTTTAACTTAATGGTAAAACGGTGCATATCACAAGTGTCAATAAGTATTGCTGACATGGACAATTCGCCTAAATGGAGACTGACAAGCAAGCCTCCATTTACCGGAATGGGATTCCATGTTTCGAGTTACCAAATTTTAAAAAGTCATGTTTTATTTTGATAAGTTTCAAATGTTGTGTTAAAATTGTCAAAACCACTATATATATAAGTCTTTTTTTTTTTGCAAATAACTCTTAAATTAAATAAAATTTAAAATTAAAACTATATAACTTAAATTATTTTAAAAATAATAATTTAGCTTAAAGTAAAAAAATAAGAATATGTAATTTTAACACTTTGATCAAAATTAAATAAAAAATAAGTATTGGAATTTTTTATATTAAATACTAATCTAATCGTAAGCTTTATTTTAAAAATTTTAATTTTGTCTAGTTATTGAAAACGTTATTCTTTTATATATATATATATATATATATATATATGTTTTAAAAGTTTAAAAACTAAAATACAAAAATTAAATAGTTGTCAATCAAAAAATGTTTTTGACTGACTAATATAACATTCATACCAATTCTCATGAACAAGCTAACGGAACTCATGGATTTATTATATATATTAGTACTAATTAAATTTTATTTTTACAATATTAAATTTAATACGTAAAAAAATTCATAAAATAACCCATATGTGTATCTTGAGTATCTTTACGCTAATTGTTAGAGGCAATTTCAATTTTGTTATTATTTTGGTTGCATGAAATTTGTGCCTATGTTTTTGTTCTGTATGAATGTTAAATGTAAATTATATATTGTTAGTTAATTTTTAAATAATTTAATATTTTTAATTATGTATGCAAAATTTTAATTATATCTAATACTATTTTATACCTATACAAAATTTTTAAATATTATTTTAATTATATAATATTTGTAAGATTAATTTTTTATTGCTTATAAAAAAAATATAATAATAAAATAATTTATTTATGTATTTTAATTATTACATATAAATTTTACTAACTATATTAACAATTTTTTTAAAAATAATTTTATCTTAATAGCTTATTTATTATTTATTATTTATCAATTCATATTTCTGTTTTTCTCTTCATAGTTATACCCATTTTTTAATCCGATCCCAATCCACATAATTTCGGTTTTTAGAATTTCATTGTTAAAATTAAAAAAAAATTATAAAAATTTTGGTATTGTTATCCCAATAACAAATGACAACATAAAAAATTATTAGTTGATCCCATATGATATAAAAATAACAATAAAAAATTAATCTAAAACAAAATATAAAATTGACTGAGTAATTGTCCAATTAATAAAAAAATAAAAAACAAAAGCGCAGGCAACAAATTGATAGCGGGAAATGGGAAGAGCATGCGCGCCAGCTTCTTCTTCCTCTGCTTGATGTCAACTCCCACTTTATAGAGTTTTCAATTATTCTTCGCTGGTCAACCCATAATATATATATTTTTTTGTCTTCTATGTAGAATTTCGGTGAATTACTCTTTGTCTCTCATAATTTGTTTTATTATACTACTTGATTCATGATATTTAAAATATGTATTATTTTTTTCTTCTATTTTATAAACGTGTACTATTTATCTCTTCTATTAAATTTTTACAATTACTGTTAACTAACATGACAACTATCAAGTAAATATTATTTGACCCTTCTACTAGAATATGTTGTACTATTTAAATTTACACTCTTTGTTTGAGTGTATTATTTTCCACTAAAACTTACAAAATTTATTTTTATTGTTAAACTACTGCATCTACCGCAGTTTCATAGATATGTATATTTTACCGAGCCTCTTTCCAAGATAATGCCCAAATCATTACACCGTTTGTGCGGGTTGGAACTTACCCAATAAGAAATTTCACTATCTTAGAACCATTATATTTACAACTATCGTTCACCGGGGCTTCAGTCACTGGCTCCCTTGTTATCAGGTCACCAACTTTCTTGACCTTTCAGCATTGGGCAGACGTCAGCCCATACATGATGTTATGACTTTGTGGAGACCTATATTTTTTATAAATATAATAGTTGCCTAGACCTGATCACTGCGACCCCCCTTTTTATGAGGCACCCCTTCTCCCTAAGTTAAGGGGCTATTTTGCTGAGTTTCTTAGAGAGAGTTGTCTCGCACTCTTGGTATTCTCTGCCTACACACCTTTGTTGATTTCAGGTACAACTACTCTTTTGTTGAAGGTCATTTGAGCTTTTTTTGGGAGTGTAGCATGGATTACTTTAGCGCCATAGCACTTGGTACTCTAACATTGGCTCCAGACATTTTCTATCCCTTCTTACCTTAAAAAAGTAGGGACATTGTGCATCATTGAACCAATAACTATCTTTTGGCTAATCTAGCCTCCTATGTCCCTCAGGACCAACAAGGGGTAATACAAGAATATTCACCTGTTGTCCATCAACTATGCCTTTTGGCCTAATCTTTTAGATTAAATTGAATTATTATTAATTGACTATAAAAATAATAATTTTATTAAAAATAATTCAATAAAAAATAAAATAGTAAATTTTATTTTTAATCTAATGAAAATTTTAATCAAATAACAATTAATTACTCCCAATCTTAAATATCTTTACTTAAATATCAACTTAAAATATTTATATTACATAAAAAAAATTAATCAAGTAAATTCTATTTTTAACTTTAAAATTTGATTTTTATTTGAATTATTAGTTTAGATTATTAAGTAAATAAAAACAAATTATATTTATGAATAAAATTAATATTTTAAATTATTTAATTCACATATCCAATAATTGAAACTAACAATTCAAATGAAGAATCAAAATAACAAAAAAAGAATTGATTTGATTAATTTTTTAATGCAACATAAATATTTTAAGTTATTATTTAAGTAGTGATATTTTAAAACTAATACTAATTAATTGGTATTTAATTAAAATTTTCATTATATAAAATTAAAATTAAGCATCTTATATATTTATGTAAACGGTATAATTATTATTTTACAATTAAATCTAAAAAATTATTTTTTAATAAAAACATATAATTATAAATATTATGGGCTAATAGTATAATATATTCAAGTAGAGGAGGCAAATAGTATATACTTGATAATTGTCATGTTAGGTAACAGTAATTATGACAGAAAATTTGACCAAATAGATAAATAGTATAATTTTATAAAATAAAAGAGCAAATATTAAGGATCAAGTTGTATAGTATAATAAATTATAGGGAAAAAATAGTAATTCGCCATTAAAATATTGTTTTGGAAAAGGAATGAGAAGCCAATTCAAGAAACAGCAAAAAGAAAGAAAAAAATAGAAGGAGCAGGTGTGGAAATTGAAGTTGAACCATTCAAAAGCTTAAAGACTTTGATTTTTTCTTTTTTTCTTTTTTTGTTACAGTAGAGAAGAGATGAAATTTCATTTACCCATTTGCCTAATTGACCTTATTTTAATTATATGTATGTTTTGCACGATATCGATGTCTTGTTAGTATGTCATGAATTTTTTTTTATCCCAATATGTCATAAAATTATAGAGATATTATGTAGTGATTTTTTACCATTAATTAATGAATTAAAAGGCTAAATTAACAAACATTTAATATTTAATTAAAATAATAAAAATTAAAATCTAATAGCACATTGATAAATTTTAAATGATTTAATATTATTAGTTTGATTTTTAAAATCATCAAAAAATCAAGATTATAATTAATTATGAAATTTCTCAATATTATAATTATTAATTGTTAGTATTAATGGAGAAAACATAGACTGTATCACCCATTGATGAAACAACACAGTAATGGATTGCATACATTAATAACCAAATTGACTTATGTTGCGCTTAAATTTGAATATTTCTTTGAAAAACACTTTAGTATAGAATAAATAGCAAGTAGATAGCTAGTTTACATGATGTTCATGTATATTACCCACCAATCCATTATTATCTTATTATAAATAAATAGATATTATGATTATCTTTTGGTTCAAGTATTATTTATACATGTCATCTTCAATGTTCAACTACATTGAAAAATAATAAAAACCCAACCTACCCCTCCCTTTCCCTCTGTGTACATATATAGTATTTATTTAATGCATTTTCCCTTTTTTTGGTGGCAGTATTTAATTTTTATTCAATGGAAGAGACCCTACATCTCAACACAACTGTGCTGTCCTTTCGTGCAATTTTAAGTTTCAAATGTTTGACTTTCATGCTTTGTATGCCAATTTATACATATATTATCTTTACAAAGATATTTTTTTTGGTAACTTCGATATATCTTTAGAGACATATTGATAATGGATGACTGGTGATTATAGTCAAATATTACTACTATTCATTTCAGTCCCTGATTTCACATTCTTCAAACTATTTTGCTTTTGGAGCCATTTTGGATGAGCTTATTTCATTTGTTATGCTTCAAATTGGAGGTTTTGGGAGAGATGAATTCAAGACTTTTGGTGTTTCTGGTGCTGCTTGCTTTCCTCCAAACTTGTAGCATAGAAGCAGTGACCGATGGTGAAGATTGTAAGTTTTCTATTAATTCTATATATGTTTTATTGGTTTGGTTCATTCCTAAATTAGTAATCTATGTCCTTATTGTGAATGGAAATTGTGTCCTTCATAACTAAGCTAAATCTTGCATTTGTTTTCTTGGATCAATGGAGTTTGTGGGGCTTGGAATAATATCAGGCGTAGTTAAGAGTTTGGGATGAACAATTTTCTGATTTATGATGTATACAGTAAAGCATGGATGGGACTACATATTTATATATATGTGCACTTAATCAAAACCCCTGTAAAGAAATTGACATATTTATTCAAAGACTGAAACTTTTTGATTTCCCATAGTAATATATCCTGATGCATGCAGTTACTTCACTGAAGGCTCTCAAGGATGTCTGGCAAAACACACCACCAAGTTGGGCAGGTACAGACCCCTGTGGAGAAAAATGGGATGGCATCGTCTGCACCAATTCACGAGTGACTTCCATGTAACCAACTCCACTGGCCATACAATATACTTCTCATTCTTCTTCTAATGCGAGGAGTTCTGGTTTTGATTCGTGTTAATTTCTCAACTGCAGATCATTGTCAAGCATGGGATTATCAGGGCAGCTGTCTGGAGACATATCAAACTTCCCTGAACTGCGGATTCTGTAACTACATTACATTTTATCTTTTCTTTGATTCATCTGAGTATCCGTTTTGTAACAAAATGTGGTTTGTTTGTTTGTTTTTTTTTTTTTTTTTTTTTTTTTTTTTTTTTTTTGTTGATTGTGTCAAGCAAGCCTGCAAATTCTGAGGATGAACGTCAATGCTTCTTGATATTGCTTGTCTTACATTCGCTTAGACAGGATTCTTACCATTCATTTCTGATTATTATGTGCCTCTTTTCTTTTCATGTAGGGATCTATCATACAACCAAAATCTGAAAGGACCTCTTCCACCATCAATTGGGAATTTGAAGAAGCTGACAAGCTTGTATGGGCATATATACATTAACTGTTGAACCAATTTTTTTCTTTGTTTGCAACCATCTGATTAATTGATGGTTTTTTTTTTACCTTTTATGTTTATTTCAGAATCCTGGTTGGTTGCGGTTTCTCTGGTCCCATCCCTAATTCAATAGGATCACTGCAGCGGCTGATCTATTTGTAAGGATTCCAACCTGCATTACTCAATTGTTTGGTTTAGTTCTTTGTTATTTTTTCCTAGTGCAGTTCATTTCTGAATAAATCTTTATTGTTGTTTACTGCAGATCTCTAAATTCTAATGGCTTCAGTGGACCAATCCCACCTGAAATTGGCAATTTATCTAGTCTTTATTGGTTAGATTTAGCTGATAATAAGCTTGAAGGGTCAATTCCAGTGTCTGCAGGGACTGCACCTGGTCTTGATATGCTAACTAATACAAAACACTTGTACGTAACCATCAAGATGATTGGATTGGATCGGAGCTCTTTATTTTCTTATGTTCAATCATTTTATTGGATTGGATCGGAGCTCTTTATTTTCTTATGTTCAATCATTTCTCATATTTTAATATGTTTTTGAAAACTATACATTGACAGTCATTTCGGACACAATCAGCTTTCAGGCAGCATCCCACCTAACCTTTTCAGATCAGACATGACTCTCATACATGTGTAAGTTTTATGCAAATGTTTATGACAACATTGTCATTGTTTTCCTTCAGTAGTTGTTGTTGTTCATGTTTGTATTTTGTTCAGGCTTTTCGAAAGCAACAAGCTTGAAGGTAGTATCCCTTCTACCCTTGGCCTTGTGAAGAGTTTGGAGGTTGTGTGAGTATCCAGATCATAAACTTTACTGATTTCATATTGATATCCTTACTGGCCAAGGTTATTAAACAGTGACTCATCTTGGCTACAGGCGATTGGATGGGAATT
Organism: Mallotus repandus; assembly: GCA_949671775.1. Lineage (NCBI taxonomy): Eukaryota > Viridiplantae > Streptophyta > Magnoliopsida > Malpighiales > Euphorbiaceae > Mallotus > Mallotus repandus. Next base: position 10,931 of record CATIWM010231428.1, read on the forward strand.
CATTAACCGGACCGGTCCCTTCCAACCTTAACAATCTTACCACTGTCAGTGAGTTGTAAGTATATCGAATAGAACTATTGTAATGGTTTTAGTAAAGACATTGAAATGTTGCATGAAGTTGCCATCAGTTAACGTTGTCTACTGATGATCAATTTCTTCAGGTTTTTGTCCAACAATGCATTGACAGGACCTATTCCCAACCTTACTGGAATGAATTCTCTGACTTACTTGTAAGATTTATGCAATTTACCATCACAACCCAATTATTTTAAAAGAAGAAAAACTTTACTCTTTGCTTACTTCAACTTGAACCTTGTTTGCAGGGACATGAGCAGTAATAGCTTTGTTGCATCAGATTTTCCTTCTTGGATTTTATTCCTGCAGTCTTTAACAACATTGTATATATCTATCTTATCCTTTCAATCTTTATATACATGCCCAAGCACTGTTTCCTTTTAGTTGAAAAGGATTTTTGTCTCTAAATCTTCTTTTGTATGTCAGGATGATGGAAGACACACAACTTCAAGGACCAATTCCAATCAGCTTCTTCAGCCTTTCTCATTTAACCACTGTGTGCGCATCAGCATGATCTCAGTTCATTAATATCTTAACGAAATCGAAAGAACATAAAATTGGTCATTCTGTAGGATTTGATTCGGCTGATAGTTATTTCAACTTGCGCTGCAGGGTGCTAAGCCACAACAAACTCAATGGTACGTTAGATATTGGAACAAGCTATGATGCCCATCTACGATCCATAGATTTACAAAATAATCTCATATCTGACTATAAAAAAGGACCAGGACATCAAGTTGATGTAATGTAAGTCGCAGTCTTTTTCATGATTGTGTTCTAATTACCTGCACACGTTCTCAGCTTCTTGTTACCACCACCTTATGACTGTTGTATCTTGTTAACTTTATAGACTCGTGAACAACCCTGTCTGTCAAGAAACAGGAGCAGCAACAAATAGCTACTGCTCTCTTTCCAGACCAAATGCTTCATACAAGACGCCACCAAACAGTTGCATACCTCTTTCCTGCACTAAAAATCAAACTTCCAGTCCCAACTGTAGATGCGCCTATCCGTACGAAGGAATGCTAGTTTTCAGAGCTCCTTCATTCTCAGACCTCGAAAACTCGACCATTTTCGTATCTCTCCACCAGGCTCTTATGAAATCTATTAGGGACAATCAACTTCCTGTGGATACAGTTTCTTTAAGCAATCCGAGAAAGGATGCATCTGAGTATCTGGATGTGGACCTAAAATTCTTTCCTGTTGATGGAGATCGTTTCACTCGAACAGTTATTTTAAATATTGGGTTTGTGTTGAGCAATCAGACTTTCAAGCCTCCAAAAATGTTTGGACCTTTCTATTTCATCGGGAGTTCCTATGAGTTCTTTGCTGGTAATTTAGCAGTCCATACATGTTCAGAACAATTGTTGCATTCTTTTCCTTTCATTTTATAACATTTCACCGTGACTTTTCATATAGGACAATCTACGGGATCCAGCAATTCATCAAACACTGGCGTCATCATTGGGGCTGCTGCTGGTGGTTCTGCTCTTGTGCTGCTGTTGCTCCTTGCAGGGGTATATGCTTACCGTCAGAAGAAGAGAGCGCAAAAAGCGACTGAACAGAACAATCCTTTTGGTAAAATATAATTTATTTATTTACTTTGTGCGGAGCACTACTAATTAAGTAGTTTCCAGTTCATAGAGATCATCTTGAGTTGTTTGTTTGCATTGTGAATTAAATGCAGCGCACTGGGATTCAAGTAAAAGCCAGGGTGCTGATGTTCCTCAATTAAAAGGAGCCAGATGCTTTTCTTTCGAAGAGCTTAAGAAATACACCAATAATTTCTCAGATGCCAATGATATTGGATCTGGGGGTTATGGAAAGGTTAAGTTTTATTGTCTTTCTTTGGAAAGAACATAATCAAATGATATAGTGTTGGGAGAATAACACAATCAACATTAATTTTTTTGCAGGTGTATAGAGGAATACTTCCCAATGGACAACTGTTAGCCATCAAAAGAGCTCTACATGAATCATTGCAGGGTGGGCTAGAATTCAAAACAGAGATTGAACTTCTATCGAGAGTCCATCATAAAAATCTTGTAGCCCTTTTGGGGTTTTGCTTCGAACGAGGAGAACAAATGCTCGTCTATGAGTTTGTTGCCAATGGTAGTCTCAATGACAGTCTATCAGGTACTTACACCACCCTTTCAAACAATGTTTCAGAATCTTATACTTTATTTATGCCATGAAAGCCTCACTTGTTTCCTTCTTTCTCGTCCATGCAGGAAAATCAGGAATCAGGTTGGATTGGATTAGGAGACTTAAAGTGGCTCTAGGGTCAGCGAGAGGTCTCGCATATATGCATGAGCTTGCTAACCCTCCAATTATACATAGGGACATAAAGTCAACCAACATACTTCTGGATCAACGGCTAAATGCAAAAGTTGCTGATTTTGGTCTCTCCAAGCTCGTAAGTGACACCGAAAAGGGTCATATTACCACTCAAGTCAAGGGGACAATGGTCAGTACATCCTTCTATGAATAGGCTAGCTAAGACGTTCACGGCATTTTAGAACTGACAGCATTATTCTTGCATTTGTTGTTTAGGGTTATTTGGATCCAGAATATTACATGACCCAGCAGCTGACAGAGAAGAGTGATGTTTATAGCTTCGGAGTGGTGATGCTGGAGCTACTGACTGGAAGAAGGCCAATAGAACGCGGGAAATACATTGTGAGAGAATTAAAGATGGCCATGGATAGAACAAAGGATTTGTACAACCTTCATGAACTTCTAGACCCTGGCATTGGTCTGGAGACAACATTGAAAGGGCTTGATAAGTTTGTGGATCTGGCAATGAAATGTGTACATGAGTCGGGAGCTGACAGGCCTACAATGGGACAAGTGGTGAAAGAGATAGAGAATATCTTGCAGCTTGCTGGTTTAAACCCCAATGCAGAATCGGCATCAACTTCAGCAAGTTATGAGGAAGCAAGCAAGGGAAGCCCCCGCCATCCTTACAACAAAGATTCGTTTGATTACAGTGGGGGCTTTCCACCTTCAAAGATAGAGCCACAATGAGCATTTCAAATTTCTTTTTAGATTTTGCAAATTTTGAACAGCTTGAAGTGTGTTGTTATTAGAAACTCTAATTAAATTGAATTCTTTGCTTGTGTTGTGAATATTTAGATGAAGTGTTTTATCAAAGGTTGATGGACAAATATATATATATTATATGGTTGTTAGAGTTTAGTATATATTTTGCATTTTGTATGTACGTATTAAGTAGATGTATGGGCTGGAAATACAGTATGAATGAACAGCAAATAATGAAGATCAAATGAGAGGGAATTCAGCTATAGAGGGAACTTAATATGTTTTTGAGTTTTGAATGTAAAGTTCTTGTAATGATTAGTATTAAGACAGTTTTAGGACCCAAAATATGCGGCTGAACTTGAATCAAATCACTGTTTATGGCTGTAATTTTATTTTATATTAACCTTCTATAAATGTAGGGATAAGTATGTATGAAAAATATGGATGGTTAGAGAGAAATTTCAGCTCTGTTCTCTCTTATTCTTGTTCATGTTTATGGCTGTTCATGTCTGAAATGTTCATGCTTTGATGGTGAGTGCTTCAACTGTGGTTAATAATCTATTGATTTACTTAATTCTATGTCCTGTTTGAATTTGGTGCTGAATAATAATCTATTACATGCACATCTTCAATTCTTTTCAGATTTAATTCACTCTTTCACCTAGCATTGAACATGCTGCAGACTCGACACATAAAGTGTTACCTACTAGATCAACTACATCCATGAAGTGTTGTCTACTAGTTGTACCTAATCAGGTCATTGGCGCAGAGAAACACAGTGGTATTTTTGTGGACTCTCGTCCTCAATCAAGCTTCTTGCCAACATTCCTGTTGGAGTCTGAAATTACTGTTGAACAACTTCCCTCTCATTTTGCAACATGAACATTTTTTTTAATTTTATTTTATTTCAAAGTTAATGTAATGATTAGGTCTAGGAATAACCCATATTTTTTCCCTGCACTTTTATTATTTTCTGACTTTTATCCATGCACTTTTATTTACATAAATTTAGTCCCTACACTTTTATTTCTCAATACATTAAGGAATTCTTTACCGGTAAGTGAGAGAGTGAATCTCACTCGCTGTTAATAAGAGCGGGACTTACCTGACAAATAAATATATTTTTAAAAAAATTTTACTTTAACCCCTGCACTTTTGTTTTTGTAAACATTAAGTCCCTACACTTTTAATTTTAAATACACAAGTCCCTAATTAATACAAATTTGAAAATTTTGGTCAACTATATATATAATTTAATTATTCATACTTATTTATTTAATATAAAATAGTATTAAATGATAATCACTCTTATGAAAATTAAATCTAAATAATATAATAGTAATTTAGTCTTTAAAATTTTTATTTGATTTTTATAAAA
>CATIWM010231433.1:0-13119 GCA_949671775.1 Mallotus repandus
TATATGATATTTGAGGTGATTTAGCTAACATATCTTGTTATAATCTCACATTCAAAACTAGATAAAAAAGAAAATGAACGTAATTTTTACAAATTAAATAAATCTTTCATTTCCATTTTATGTTTTCTAAAAATTACTGTCATTGAAGTCTAAATAACTATAATAATTAGTATTTATATGATGTAGACGTGAAACTCACAAAAATATAGATTAGCCACTTTACCTTAGAAGTTATGTACATTTTTCACTTTTTTTTTTATTTTGACCAAATTACAATTATGTTAAAATTATAAATAATTTATCAAATTAGATTAGTTTTGCCAAATTTTAAAGTTTAGTATACATTTACAAAATTTAAAAAGATTGTAATTTTTGACACTAATATACTTTTATATATATATAGTGCTTTCAATATCTATATGAATTTTAACTATTTTGAAATTTTAGTGTATATTTTTTATAAATAAATACTTGATATCTTATTTGAGAAAATTCAAACTTAATATTTGGATAAAAAAATTTTATCGATCAATATTTTACTATTTTTTTTAGGCCTAAAAATCTTCTTAAAATTAAGCTCATTTTTAGACTAACCAAAGGTAAGAGAAATAAAATTTGAACTCTACTCTCTACATATGGAAATCCACATATTTTGTCATTGAACTATTCATAGAGGACATAAATAAGGTCCCTTGTTATTAATAATAAATATATAAAATATGCGTTAAATCAATAGGTTAAAGTCGTCTTTATATTGTAACTTATAAGATTACATTCAAACTCCAAAAGCATAATCTAAAATATAAAAAAGAAAAGTTGTTGAATTTTTAATTTAATATTTTATGAAATTAGAAAACTCCCTTAAATTGTAAAGTCTTTCATTAGATAGACAACATATGCCTAAATCATTGAACAAGGGTAAACTCAAGAGTGAATTATTATTATATTCTCATGAAGTTAGGTCATAACTATTATATGTTAATTAATCAATGTTATTTCAAAAGAAAGTATAAAAAGTTTATATTTATGAAAAATAAAAATTTAATTATTACGATTAATAAAATAAAAAAATAATCTTTATTTTTAAAAAAGTTTGATTGAATAAGTGAAAAATTATTTTTGTACTAGTAAAATCTAAAAGAATATGATTAGAGTTGAAAAAGAAAAAAGAAAATAAAGTATCACATGATAAAAGTTAATTTACTAGTAGGATTAAAATGAATAAATAAACATTCTCACATGTAGTGGAAGTTTTCTCTCCACCATAGCTAGGTAGGGTTTCCTATTTATAGTGTGCCTTCATGTCCTATTTTCTTGCTTCTCTTCCTTTGTGAAAGATCATTTTCTTTCGTTCATTTAGTTATTGGTATTCATATTTTATTTTCTTGCCCATATCATTTTATATCCTTATGGCGGAGGATATTTCAAACCTTTGTCATGGATTAAAACTCACTGAAGATGAATATAAAGAGTTGTAGATCTAGGTAATATATAGAATGAAATAAGGGATAATGAAAATAAACGGTCCTTAATTGGTAGAATACTTTCCAAGTGACCTAAACTGGTTATTGCCCTTAAATTATTCCATTTGCTAAATGATAAAAATAGGGTTTTGGCGAATGGTCTATGATATTTTGATAAAGCTACAGTGGTGCTCTATGAGATTCAAGTAGGGATTCCTTTATTCAATATTAAGCTTGATTAAGTGCAATTTTGGGTACGTGTATATAACATGCCCCTTCACAGAAGAGATAAGGCTTCTTTTGAGCATGTGGCTTTAAAGACAGGCTTTATGTTGGAAATTGACAGAAGTGGGGATGGATTATGTCGTCGCTATACTAGGGTGGAAGTCAAGATTGATGTTTCCTTTCTACTCAAATGAGGGACTGTAGTTCTTGATGAAGGCGGAAACAAGGTTTAGGTGAATTTTTTATATGAAAAGTTACCAAACTTTTGTTACGTTCGTGGTCTTCTTGATCACACAAAAGAAAATTCTGATAAGGCAGCTAATATTTTGAGTTCAGAATGGGTGTATGGCCTCATCTTAAGAGCTTATACTGGTAGGACACATTTTTTCTCAATGAGTAGTAATTCACGATCTATGGGTAATGAACAATAATTTCATAATTCCCATACTCCCCAAACTCACATATGCAGGTCTTTATTTGCTAATAGGAATTCCAAGGATGGTGCCTTGTGCTCTACTAAACGCATCCACGATGACAATGAATCGAGTGGTCAGATTAGCAAAGACATCACAAGTTTCTTGCTTACTAAGGTGATTCCTCTTTATGCGAATGAGGTTTTTATTCCTTTAGTTGAGAATGAGACAACTCAAAATACGGAAGCTGGTGATATTATTACAACGGATGAGGAACCTAGGCCGAATTCTATTTTTCCCTCACTCCCTCCTGCGAGATCTTTTGAGAGGCTTGCCAAAGCTGGTGTTACTAAGAACTCGGAGGCTAGGAGTGAAAAAGCAGATGGAGTGGCTGAGTCTGATGGGTTTCCTTTGGGAGAGAAACATAGGCTTGATGTAGCTTTAACTAATGTTGTGTATTTTGATAGACAATAGAAGAGACTTTGTGTGGAAAATACTACATGGTATGATTCATCGGTAGTGATTGCTTGTCAGTCCCTTTGTTCGCCATGAGTTGTTTATTTTAGAACCTTCAAGGGATGGGCAACCCTTAGATAATTTGCTCTATCTGTTCATTAGTGAATGAATTTTAACCCGATATTGTCTTCCTTATGGAAACCCAAATAAACAAAGCTAAGTGGAGTTCTCTTATATTTCGTTTTACTAATTATTTTGTTTTTTGCATTGACTCATGAGTTAGTAGGTCAGTTGGTTTGGCTCTTTTATGGCGAAAGGAATTGAATATTCATATTGTGAATTACTCACAACATCGTATTATTTTCAATTATATGTCAACTTCAGGCAATATTGATTGGCAAGACATTGGTATTTATGGTTGGCCAAATTTGTGTAATAAGAAGAAAACATAGGCTCAGTTGAAAGAGGTTATTTTTTATGATTTTATTCCTCTCTATTGTTTCAGGGATTTTAAAGCTATATTGGTAAGTTCAAAAAAAACATGGAGGAAGAGTTGTTGATGATAATATAATGGAATCATTCCGAGATATAGTTGATGAATATGGCTTGTATAATCTCGGCTTCACTAGTAATCAATTTACTTCGCATAATTGTAGGGCATGTCCTCATTGTGTCAGGGAACTATTAGATTGTGCCTTTAGTAATAATAAATGGAAATCCAAATTTTCAGATACTGTTGCTAATCACCTTTTGCTGGAGACTTCTGACCATATCCCACTGTTAATTTCTCAAGGTGACTTGTCATATTCTAATAATGAGCATTGTAAATTATTCTATTTTGAATTGTTTTGGGTGAATCATAACCAATGTGGGATGTTGTGAAAGAAGGGTGGTCTTTGACTAGTGTTCACTCGACTTCGGGTTCTATTACTAGTCCAATTTAGAATGTGGCTGCTCGATTGAAATTAAGGGATCGTAATACTCTTAATAGTAACAGAACTCACATAAATGCCATTAAAAAGTAGCTGATTACTACAAATGACTTTGAAGATCATGATGCTTCTAATACTCTTTCAGTCTTCCAAAAGGAGTTCTATGCTTTATTGTGGGATGAAGAATCTTATTGGAGGCAGCAGTCCCTTGTTGTTTGGCTTTTGGAGAAAGATTACAACACAAACTTCATCCATGTGAAGGCCAGTGAAAGAAAGAAGAAAAATACTGTTGCTAAATTTAAAGATGATTCTAGGATATGGCGAGATGATGATAGTGCTATTACATCAATTGTACAATCTTATTTTTCTTCATTATTTAGCAGTAATGGCAACTCAAAGTTCCAAAAATCCTTCATTCATTATTTAATAAGATCATAGAAGTTGATATTGATTTTCTTTCTTAGTCTTACACCTCAGAGGAAGTTGTAGTAGCTCTTAACCAAATGCTTCCTTTGAAGGCATAATATGCATGTTTTTTTCTTTTCTCATTTTTGGAATATTGTTGGTCAAGATGTTACTAGGTCTGTTATGAATTTTTTAAATAATGGTGTTATGCCTAATGGAATTAATCACATACTTTCATTATTTTGATTCCTAAGTTCAAAATTATTGAGTCTATGAAAGACCTATGCATAATTAGTTTATATAATGTTATCTATAAAATTATATCTAAGATTTTGGCTAATATATTATATGGTTTAAGTGTTGAGACCCAAAGTGCCTTTGTGCTAAATAAACTCATTACGGACAATGCTATTATCACTTTTGAAAATTTTCATGATATGACTGAAAAATTAGGGTTTTGATGGCTTCCTTACTCTAAAACTTAATATAAGTAAAGTCTATGATAGGTTGGAATGACTTTTTTTGGTTCGTATGATACAGAAAATAAAATTTCCTCAACTTTTTATTGATCAAATTTTTACTTGTATTTTCTCGTTATCTTACTCCTTTTTGATAAATGGGCATCCGAAATGTTTTTTGAGATTGAGTATATGTCTTTTTCAAGGAGACCTGATTTCACCTTATTTATTTTTACTTTATGTGGAAACGTTATTTTCTATGCTTAAATAGGCATGTGTTAGTAGTTTGATACATAAATACAAGTTAATTCGATGGAGCTCTGAAATTTTACATTTATTTTTCATTGATGATAGTATTATTTTTTCGAGAGCTTCCATAGATGAATGTCGGGTTCTTGTTGATATTCTTCAAAAATATGAAGCAGCTTCAAGACAATAAATTAAGTTGGATAAAAATAAGATTACGTTTAGTGCTAATGTTGGTAGGGAGCAAAGAGATATTATTGGTTAGTTCTTAGGGGTTGCCATAAGTAAAAGTCATCAAAGTTATCTTGGTTTGCTTGCAATAGTGGGAAGGTCTAAGAAATAGCTATTCCACTCATTTAAAGAGAGGATTTAGAGGAGGTTGCAAGGTTGGAAGGAGAAGCTACTCTCCCATGCGAGTAAGGAAAATTTAATTAAATTTGTAGCGTAACCTATTCCACCCATATATGGATAATACATATTTCAGTTAACCGGATCTAATTCTAATTATTTTATTTCAAAGTAAAGATATATATGGGGATCATGAGCCATTTTAGTGGCTCATTAGGTGGTTTTAGTGGCAATCTGGTGATAAGGATATAAATGTTCATTGGTTGAATTGGGATAGTTTATGAAAATCAAAGAGGAAGGGAGGCTTTAGGTTGAGGCTGCTTGGTCCATTTAATCTTACTTTTTTTGCTGAACAAGCTTGCAAACTCCAAACCCAACCTAACTTCCTTTATGTATCAATGATGAAATCGAGATACTATGTTCGATCTGATTTTATACATAGCTCCCCTAGCTTTATTTGGCACAGTTTTTTTTTTCAGCTAAGCATGTTTTGGAGAAGGGTCTATGTTGGCGGGTTGGGAATGGGCATTCTATAAATGTGTGGGTGATCTTGGTTATGCGGTAGTAATTCTTTAAAAATTCTTTCTCTAATTCCTCCTCACACTTTGGGTATGTCCCTTAGAGTTGCAGTTTTGATTATATGGTTTAATTCAAGCATTATTTCTACCATTTAAAGCTAAGATCATTTGTCTGAAGACAAAGTTTTTTGACTAAGACTATAAATGGCTCTTGAAGTTCTTAAATTTCAAGAATCTATGGTGTTTGGCTCATTAAAGGATGGCACATCTAAAAATTTTTGGCTATCAATTTGGAAGCAAAACATCCCACCAAAGTTAAGCATTTCATGTGGAGTCTTCTGCATCACTCTCTCCCTTGTTCAAATAACTTCGATAGGTAACATTTTCAGGTTAATTTGTATTGTAACAAATATGCAACTATTGAGACTGATTTTCATATTTTTGTTGAGTGTGCTTGGGCGAGATTTGTGTGGTTTGTATCTTCTTTGGTTATTGAGTAGATAATATCGAAGGTAGCAATCCGGTTGGCTGGTATATGAACCCGACCAAGGATTGCTCCCATGAATTGCGAGAAAGCATTTCCACGTTACTCTGGAGCATATGGAATTGCAGAAATGCTCTGCACTTTAAAAATATTGTATTCGAACCAAGTCAAGTGTCTTTCCGAGATTTCTGTTATCTTACCGAGTTTCAAAAATTCAAAAAACGTAATAAGACACCTAATTCCCCATCTGGCCATCGATGGTTGCCATTTGCTACAGATAATATTAAGCTGAATGTGGATGTAATTGTGCTTTTGCAGGGTTCTCACATGGGTTATGCTTGTGTACTGCGTAATAGTTTTGATCAAGTTCTTGTTGCTAATGCAAGTCCAATTGAGGGTTCATGCGAGTCAAATTTGGCAGAGCTCTTGGCTAGTCAGTATAACCTTCATTTAGCTGCAGATTATAGTTTCAGTAGATTGGAAGTGGAGAGAGATGCATAGACAGCTATTCTGATGATACAATCATCTTCTTCCTCATTACCTCCATTCAAGTCAGTTGTGGGTGATATATTAGTGCTGGCTAGTAGTTTTGACTATGCGCATTTTCGTTTTGTTCCTCGTATTTGCAACAAATTTGCTTATTAATTAGCTTAATGGGCCATTAGTTTAGATCATGAGATTGTTGCCATGGAAGAGGTTTCATCTTTGGTCCTCCCACTTTATTCGAATGATTTAAATATTAATTGATTTTGCCTTGTGGCTGTTTCTTAAAAAAAAAGTTAATTTCCTATTTAAAATTTATTATATAAATACTCTAACTTATAAATATTATATTATATATATATTTTTTATTTAGACACTTAATTGAATCAAACAAAATTCAAACACTAAAATTGATAAATATGCTTATAATCATAAGTATTACTATTTATGCAATGTTTTCCAACAAAAATGATGATAAGTATATACGTATGTTTTTTTTTAATAATAAGGTGAGGTAGGGATGATGCTTATGAAAAAAAAAAGTATTGCTTATAATTGCTCTTTCTCATTACTTTACCATTTTTTTTGTTAAAAACTGAAAATAATTTAAATAAATAGATTTATTTTAATCAAAATTTATAATTAAACTTTTCATTGTCTGACCCATTGTATGGCTCAATTCCAATAAAAAATTCATATGAATTCCAAATTCATTTGAACCAAGAATAGATTTAGTGTTAAATAATTTCACAAAATTAAGAAGTTAGAATTGAAAATGACTTTTACAAAATTTTCATTTAAACCAAACACACTTATTTAAATTTGCAAATGCATTTCATAAAATTTTGTGAAATTTATTTGAATTGACTTAGTATTTTTTTTTGGAAAAAAAAATGGTTCAAATAAACAGATTTATTTGAATAGAATTTCAAAATAATTTTTTAAATTACGTTTAGATCCTTTAAAGAGAATTGAAATAATTTGAAAAAGTAATAACAAAATTGATATAAATTTTAAATAAAAAATTGTCCAAAACAAAAGATAAGATACTATTTTGCTGAAAGCAAAACATGAAGTATCCTTAAATTATAGGATTTCAATAACCCCAAAAAAAAAAAAAAATTTGCAATTGTTATAGTAGGACATTATTATCATGGGCCATGCATTTGAAAGCTAATTGAATTGATAAGTACACAATCAAATAGGCCCTCCCTCATATTGAACATATCAAATTATTGTTGGAGTGGACCATATGCCTCTATAAAGCCAAATTTGATATAATGTGAAGAAATTAATATTGATTCTTATGGTCCCATTTAATCCCAATCAAAACTAATTAATTTGATATATCTTTGATTATTGGTTGCATAAGAAACACTTAATGATCAATTCTTATGGGTCCCTTCCAATCTTAATCATATGTTTTTTTTTTTTGACAGAATCAAATGTTTTTTCTTCATTTGGTTTGGAATCTTTTTTATAATTCAAAAGCTAATGAAGATATACTTCAAATGGACGCTACTCCTTTTTTTTTCTTTTTTTTTAAAGAAATTATACTTGCATTTGGGCTTAAATTTCGTCTAAAGGACTATAATTTTTAATATGCATATTTTCAATAAAAATTAATTGTTTTAAATTATTTTATATATAACAAATATTCAATTAGAATAGTTTTTTTTTGTCTTTTATTTATAATTTCTTTAGTGTTGTATTTGAAAATTTCCTTTGAACATTCTTTTTTTAATTTTTATTTTGCTAAACTTGTTTCAAGAAAAAATACCATTTATTTTATTTTCACCAAAAAATTACTAATAAAATAATGAAAAAACATTTCTTGGCAATGATACTACACTATCAAAAAGAATCTTTATTTTTTCATTAATTGAGAGTTCAAAAATTTTAAAAATTTATAAATTATATCTAATAAATAATTCTATTTTAAAAAAAATTCATTATAAAAAATAATTAATTCTATTAATATTAATGAGTAAAAAAGTGAAATTCAAAACTTATAACACAAGGTATTTGCTATCTTTTGGGGTCACCACACATTTTTTTTTTCTTGTTTTTTTCATCACAACAAACCCATTAGTTTTTCCTTGTAAAATAGAGGCATTTTGCTATCTTTGGGAAACAATGCACATTGGCTTCTATTTCTTTTCATGACAACATATCTCTTTCTCTTTGTTTATTATTTTGAGCCGTAATATCATAAAAAAGAACAAAAAATCTGAGTCATATAACAAGAAAAAATGAAGATAAATATAAACTTTATTTGTGATAATTCAAGATATATATATATATATAGCTAAGGCAATATTGTTTCCTTTTTAATACATGTATATTTTTTTCTTTAACTTTTTACCATCTTGAGGCAATGCATCAAAGCTTTTCTTGCAATGGAGTCTATATACACGTAGACAACCACTAGTCACTACTAGGATTCACATTCCTCTTTTGTTTTCATATTCCTTATCCACAACTGAAAATGTATTTTTAAAATTGTTTTTATCAAAATTATTGGTATTTAAAGTTTCTTGAACTTTCCTTAAAAAAAAAAGTTTCTTGAAATTTAACTAAGATCATATATACTTGGAAAAGAAAATATTCCCTACCTATTATGGCCAACAATAGTATAGCCTACCATTTGGACAAAATTACAAAGATGGTATATGTTTCAATAATTAATTTAACGTAACTGTATACATTATGACTCAAATCCGAATAGTTGTTTAAGCAAAAGTATTCTCTATCAGTTAATTCCAATTTTTATTAGTATTTTTTTTATATTTTTTAATATAAAAAAAATTAAATAATTTAAACACTAATAGATTATATCATAAGAAATTTTTCTAAATTTACAAATCAATCACAATGAAACTTTACATTTAATAATAGTTTTGAAAAAAAAATTACTACTCTTTTTGTCTATTTTTATTTTTTGTAATTTATTCATGTAACCGAGTATAACATATCTTAACCCTTATGATGTGTTTTATATATAATTCAGAAAAAAAAAATTATTCACAATTTATTTATTCTCTTTTTTATATGTATATAGTAAAAAGCGAAACTATTTTAAAAATGTATGATGAAATTTAAATGTTATCAAACTCTAAACTTTTCCTTCCTCTCTATTAAAACAAAATCATGTATTCGCAAAACTCATTCGTATTATTTTAGTCAAATCCTTATAGATATAGCGGAATGACTCAATATCAAGTTTTCTTCTCCCTTTCCTTTTCCCCATTTTATAATGTCAAAAAAATGAAAAAAAAAAACTCTTTAAAACATCTAAAAAACATTATTTTTATCATCCAGGAAGAGGAAAAGTGGAACTTAAACTTCAAATCTTAAAGAAATTTATTGAAAATATATATCGTTTCAGCTATAAATGATTAACGCATTCAAAAATTATTTAACCATCTAAAAATAATTTTCCCTTAAAACTCCATCAAATCTTTTAATAAAAAAAATATTAATGGTAGTGTAATTTATAATGAAAACTTTTAATATCTTAAAAATGATGGTAGTTTGCCTCTTAAGATTACTCAAAATCCTCTTTTGACCTAAACATCAAATTGCAAAACATTGTTAGGCTATAAAGCCTTTGTAGCATCATAGATTGCCATTTTCCCCCCCTTTTCATTAGTGGAGGCCATGTCACCTATTTGATCACAATGGAAAACAAGTTTCATGTTAAAATAATTTTGTCTATTGGATTTAAAAAGTGAATTTTTTTATGAACATAAATGTATTTCAAATTCAAATTAAGAAATTAATATTTTATTTTTTAATTTTTTGTGACTCCTTTGATAGAATTATTATATTTTGAACTGAATTGAAAAATAAACTCAATATAATTTGCAAAATTATGACTTATTGCACCATTTTATATTAAATAAATAAATTTTATTGATGCAACATATTATAATTATAAGTAATTAAATTTTAAAATAAGATTATAAAAAAGTTATTGTATTATGTGTAGTTATTACGAAACACAAAGAAATTAATTCTTATGTATATATTAAGTTAGATTTATATCATTTGACATATTTATAAAAGAATGTAAAATTAAAATAAAAAGGCAGATGAGTTTTCTTTTTTTAAATATTAAATTAATCTATTAGTTATTATTTATTAAAATCACTAAATTAATATATTTAAATTACTTTATGTATTTATATTAATTTTAAAATATTCAAATAAACCATATATTAATTTGCATTTCATACATTACCCGCGGATTCATGAGTGATTTCTGAATTATAAGCCATCAAATTAAGTAGAACATGGACGAATTGTTAGGCAAAGAGAAAAGACCCTTTTTTTTTTCATTTTTTACATCCATTTCTAAAAGATTTGAGAGTGACGGTTGAAAGAAACTTCAAATAAAAAAAATAAAAAAAAGTATTCATAGAAACATTCTCTCCATCCTTACGAAAAGCACTTATACCTTGCAATTTGCAAATTTAAAAGAATATTTATTTCAATCCAATTTTTCTTTTTTCTTTTTGCAAACTAAAAAAATTAAAAAACTTTTTATCTAAACCCTATATGCTTTATATCTCAAAGATTCAGCTTCTAGGAGCCAGTTTTTAAGGAGTTGCTTTGATTCTCAAAAATATAATAAAAAGAAAAAAAAAATCTTTTTTCTTCTAAATAAATAAAAAAAAGCAGCCATTTTTTCGACTTTAAAACTCCATCGAATCGGATGAATAAAAAATAAAAGCAGCTGTTTTACTTATTTTATATAATTTTTTCTTCTTTTTTGGAGCCGATTTTCTTGAAAAAGTATTGAAATTTCTTTATCATTATTTGTATTTTTGTGATTCAATTTGTTGAATAAACAAAGAGTAGTTAATTTGGTAAAGATTAGTCATAATCAATGGTTAGCAAATTCTTGATTTTTCTTTTTCTTTTTTTTTTTGCTTTTTGAGAACCATTCATGTGGCATGACTCATGATACATGCAGCCCTTATGAAAGTCACACACTTTCACGATTTTCTCACCCTTTTTTTTCCTTTTTTTATATTTTTTTGACAGAATTTGTTTGATTTATCTTCTTTTTTATAAATAATTTTTTTATAGATAATTTGATATATATATTCCGAATCAAAAATTTTGAATAAAGGGATAGAGAACAAGATACTACTGTAGCTCTTTCTAAATAAATAACATACAGAAATTTGTAATTAGATACAAATTATAGAGTTAATCAATTTTTATATTAATATATAATATTTCAATTTTTATATTAATATATAATATTTTACTAAAATAATTTTGTTATAACTCCTTTTAAGACATCAATAGATTAATAGTTCAATTCTTCCCTCCCCGATCATTCAGTTAAAAAAAATGTTTTTGTTATAATCTTTTAAAAATTTTAGTTTTAAAAAGTATATTCTATTTAGTATAATATTTTAAAAATTATATGTTTTCCAAAAACTATATGTCCCATATTGTGCTGCATGACTAGTTGGATAAAAAAGTTTGTAGAAAATCTTAATGTGAATTATTGCTCCTCAACTAAATTTACACTCCTAATAGCATGAAATCTTTTACTCACACAGGGTCATTTGCTACTTATTATGTTTGTTATAGAGTGAATGCACCAAAACAAAGGTGGATTTTTTTGAAGTGACAAAGGATTTTATTTTTGTAATTATTCATACTTCATCGATAATAGGTTCAGCTCGGATCAACCCAAATTAATAAGAATTCAGTAGATTTTAAATATCAGTGATTCAAACTAAAAGTAAAATTTCATTCATAATAAAATTTTAAAATAGTTCAAAATAAATTAAAAATTCAAGTTGGCTAAGTTTATTTTAATATTCATTGACATACTGGTGAAAAATATCTAAATATTTGCGACGTTTTGCAATTTAATTTCAAATTTTTTATTTTTCAATAATGTCCCAATTTTAAAAATTATTTGCAATGTTAACACATTAATGAATCTGGTCAAAATTGATATAAAAAAATGCTCAATAGACGATGAGGTTTCATGCCAACAAATTAAAGAGTGGACTCCACGTCCATGTCATAGTTAAAATCAAAACTATGGTTTGAGAAATTGACAACATTTTGACGAAACCTAAAAAAAAAAAAAAATTCTCCCATCAATAACAAGCATCAAATTAAACAAACCTCTCCACTATGAAGGTGAACAACATTGTCCAAGAGCTGCAATTAAGGAAAAAGAGGATGAAGACATGTGAAATTGAGGTGTTCTCGAAGCAAATTATTGGTGATAAATATTTTCTCCTCTAGTTTGGTAGTTAGTAACTTACAGTTTTAGTACAAATGAGTTTAATTCAAGAAGCATCAGTCTTGTCGAATTGAAATAGTGGGCAAAGGTTTTGTATAAAGCATTAAGTGGAGTTGTTATGTTACACTTCAACTGCAAGAAGAAATTCCAATAGGAAGTTTCTCAATTGGTCATTTTGGTAGGTAATTTCTAGGGTTTTTTTTTTTAATTTCTTAGTAATGGTTTTTAAGTGTTGATGAGTGAAAATCATTTGATTGCAGGAAGGGGAATGTCACACCTCGTCTCACGTAGCCCGAGATGGACGATTAAAGCCAACCATTCAACAAAGGATTTAATTTAATCAAATTAAATATTAATTATAATTATATTAGTTAAAAGAATTAAAATAAGCTTGATGTAATCATGTAA
>CATIWM010231441.1:0-22405 GCA_949671775.1 Mallotus repandus
CAATATTTGGCCCATATCTCATTCAATACAACTCTAAATTCAATGATTCAAGATTCCTTCTAAAGCTATAACATGTGGAGCTATAACTCGTATGTTTTGTGCAAGAGTAAATACCACCATTATGATGGTGCAAAATGTCTCACAAATTGATGTAACAATAAACAAGAATTTAAGCATATTTATGTTCCTTTATTTAGTTAGAATATTAATTAGCTTTTGTTGTGAGTTGTAAAGCCTATTTAAGGCTTTTTTTTTTAAAAAAATTTAAGGGGTGAACCCATGATCGATTAATAGAGAATAGCAAGTATTTTCTTTTTGATAATTTAACTATGTGTTTTTATTAATTTTTATATTTGTGGTCAATAAATTTATGATTTATCATTTTATCTTCAGATAGTAGATTGTGACGTTATTTGTTATATATAATTTAAAAATTGATTTGAACTTTCCTTGGACGAGTTTGGGCAAGGAGCTTTTATACCTTATGAACTATATATATGTATATTGTTTCTTCGGTGATTTGGTATCCAACAAACTATTATAATTCACAACATATTAAATTAAAGTGTACTTTTAATTTTATAACGAATTAAAAAATATTTTTAAATAAATGTATTATAAATTTAAAAGTGTTTTAATAATTAATCTGATACCGAATAATTTTATTATTGATTTTTTTTTTACAACATTAATATTATACATTAAAAATTAATGATGTTAGTTAATATGGTTGTTAGCCCTCGACTTTAGCCACATGCAGGACTGAACTTTTCAAGTAATGATGATCATCATTTTTCTAATATCATGAATTGTGTGGTTAACTTTTTGATTCTTTTCTATTTTGTTGTTTTGAACTCTTACGTAATTTTTCCTACATTAAAAAAAAAAATCATATACCAAAATAGTAAAGACTGAAAAACAGAGGCATTTTATGTAATTTTTGTAAATACAAAATTGTTTATCAAATCATCTTACACGATTGGTAAAAGAATTTTGAAGGCAAAAGAAAATACACCATTAATACACCTCTGTATAGCATTATCTTAGGACCGGGAAGCTACAAGAATGCAAGTATGAAAAAGACTGAAAAATTCAAAAGCTGTTTATGTAATTTTTCTAAAAACAAAAAGCTAAAAGTCAAAATGTTTGCCCAACCTAAAAGAAAATGGGAGGGACTGGTCAAGGCCTTTACCGTATGAGGTTTTGAAAGTTAATCCTTATGGACGGCATCCTCAAGTTCCAATTCCATCCCTACTCTATTTTTAATAGTAGCATTGGCATCAATTGGTGTTTTCAACTTCTTCTGCAATTCCTTGAATCTCTCAACATCAAAATTGTGCTTCTTGAATAATTTCCTCTGCCTCGAGAGAAATAGCCTCTTCATCAGGTCTTGGTAAGTTGGATCTCTTGAAGTGACCAAGAAGTAGGCATAACCTACTATAATCCCAGTTGTCGTGGCAAAAAATGCGATAGGTTCCATTACATCCCATGAAAATTCCCAGAATGTTAGTCGAAAGAATAGTCCAACCTGCATCAAAGCTAACCCCAGCCCACACCAAAGGACGCGTCGGACCTGCTTATGTGCTTGTATGTCAATGTGTTCTTTCCTTTCCTGTAGGTTCCTTAGCTCCTCCCTTACAGGGTCATCTTCAGGCATCAGAGCCAGAGGCATTGCTCTTTTAACCAGCTCTACCACCTAAACAAATAAAATGAAGTTATAAAAGGCAAAACCAATCTAATCCAAGAAATAGATAAAAAAGTAAATGATAACCAAATGACAAAAGAAGAAGAAAAAGCCAAAAATGCTAAGTACCAAATCCTTGATTCTAATTCAAACCATAAACACAATTTCTAAGATCATACCCACTCCATATACCTAATAAAAAATATGAATAAAACCCAGAGTTAGGGATTATAATTGCTACAAAGCAATATATACCAAGACTCTATTTAGTCATTGATTCTTGATCTGCAAATCACAGTGCTAAGTTGCATTTTGATCTGCTTCACAGTCTATAACTCTACAAGAAAAGCTTGCCAAATCCAGCAGTGCGAATGAATTATGCATCTATGACCCAGATATCAAGTGTCATGGCATGCCATGATGAAGAAAACAGATGTTGAACTAAGTATATTTAAAGCTCTTATTTTCCATCAGAACTTAGTCACATGGTTTGCCGGGGATGAACTACTTCAAAATTAATTAGATGGTTTGTCCATCAGAACTTGGTCACATGGTTTGCCCATAATTCAGATAACAAAATTAATTACTTCAACTAGTACCACACATGCCTTGAGTTAAAGTGCACGTAAGACATCAATTTTGTTATGGCTTTATGCCCTAGTGTGTATTAGCAGTGCTTCATAACCAGCCATGCCAAAGTGTCCTCCCTCAATCTTAAAAATTCTGTGCACATCAATAGAATAACAGTTCAATGTAAACACTGACATGCACACAAAAGGGTACCAACTGCATCCAAGTTCCAAAATGACTAATGAATAATTGCAGAATATGCATTACATTTGTTGCCAACAAACAAATGATCACCACCAATGAAGATCCTACGCAGCAAAAAAGAGAACACGTACTAGCTAAAAGATGTGAAGGAAACATGTGCAAGCTAGAAGATGGTGGAGAAGCTTATAAATCACAAAAAATTTCACTCTCCCAAAACAGCAATGTGGTCTCAACACTAGAAATCCTAAAAAGAATCAAAGCAAGTGGTCAAAGAGAAATTAGGTTTGATAGAGCCAACAAGTGGAAGTTATGATGAAAAATAACTTGTCCTCAGAAAACCCATTTCTCCTCAATGAGGTGGCTTTGTCAAATGAACCGGTTATCAGGTGTCTCGCCAGAAAGCTAATTTCATAAAACAAGGTAGATGTATTCCTTGACAGAAAATTAAGAGCATAGAATGTTTTCTAATCTAGAGAATGCAGTGTTTTTCCATATACAAACATACATAACCGCCTGTATGCATATATAATGGAGAAAAGCTGAATTCTGAACACTCAGAACCCAAGGAAAGTAAAAAACATACAACCTTTTAAAAAGAACACTTTACCAAACATTGTAACACAATTTATATTCCAGTAGAGTAGAGAATGCTGGAAACTGATTAGGAGCACCCATACACTACCATTCAAAAAGATAGTCAAATATTTTTTACATACAATTTGATTTGTCAGATTTGAAAGGCACGACAACATCATATTTAGAAAATCTTTCTTATCCAAAACCTAGAACGCAAAGCTTTGAACATTTGTAGCATTAGCACACATGAGAATATGCGTGCATTAAGTTCAACTGCAGCATCCTAAAAACTGCAATCACAGATGTTCAACTGTCACATAAAAACTTTCAAAGCTCTCAAGTTCAGAGCTTAATATTGAAAACACAATAAAGACATCGTAGTATGCTGGGACGGTACCATGAAAAGAAGCAAGAAAGAAGTTGTGAATCAAAAAGCAAATGACAGATTAACACATATTTACATATTGCTAGACTTCTTAGTACTACAGATGACATTCATCCAGTAAAAGCAATTTTGCTGAGAGAGCCTCAATAAAACTAAAATTTAACAACATATAGCTCTTCTTCAAAAGAAATCCGATATCTCAACAACTAGGCAATACAAAGAGAAAGAAACCAACCATTTGTTGCTTAAGCTAATAATATAGCATAAGAAAAATTAGCAAGACAATAACATGCTTCATGATGTCTGTTGATTCCAGAATGAAAGAAGAAAGATTAATTAAAGGAATGATAAAGCACAAGTCTCCCTGCTTCTCCTTCCAATATGCGAGGATTAAAACAACACATCTTCTGAAAAGTCATTTCCAAGAGTCGTTCTGGATCCAAAAACAAGACAAAGGTCCAAATCTCTGAACATTGTTCATTGAGTCGTTAAGTAAGTGGGTGCATGAGTACTTTTGATTTCATAAAAGCTAAAAGGAAAAGCATATTCCCCAAGGAGAATACAGCTGGGGGAGTTGTGGAACGTTCTGATTAAAAGAGGAAGCTGCTTATGTGTGAAGATAATAATGCAAACTAAACTAAAAATCAATGAAGCAAACTACCTAAATAGATGATGCTGAAGATGGAAAGTTTTTGGGCCCTGCCTCGCACAGCTTGTATTAAAAAATGGAGGAAACGCAGTTGAAATTGCAAAGACTGCCCTCTAAGGAATAAAGCAAAATTAATGAGCAGATCTATGTAAAACTCTACTTTGTTCATCTGGTCGCTGAAGGTATTGTAATTATAAATTTTGTATTCAGTTTCTCTTGCTAGATAATAAAAAAGTAAACTGGAAAATCCCGTGATAGCCTCAAAAGTACTGTTGATTCTCAACAAAATCAAACTACTGAAAATGAAAGATGGGGAAACAAAGTGAAAAGAGGAAGAGAACAATTAAAAAGGGGGGGGGGGGGGGGCTAATGTTCGTGCACAATACGAGAATCATGGAAAAGAAAGAATCGGATACAAAAGTTGTGATGGAACCACATCTACAGTAATCATGTCTTGTAGTCCCCACCCAGAAGCGAAAGCAGATGTAAATTAATGGAAGAAGGGGAAAAAACACACACGCACACAAATCAAATAACATAAGAGTAGAAGCCTGATCAAACAATGGGTTTAATTAAATTAATCGGACCTTGTCGGGATGGAGATAGACTTTGTCGCGGAAAAGAAGAACAACACCAGCATCATCAAGAACACGAGCAAAAGCAATAGCTTCATCTCGAGATCTAGCAACTCCCACAGCTTCACAAGCATTTATCAAATCAGAATAAGAGATCGTCTCTTTCCCTTCCATCCCTAATTTCGTCTTTAACGATTCTACATTTACTAACCTCATCAACCTCTTCACCTCCGTACACGTTATATTATCAGTGCTGCTAACACCACCACCGCTCCTTCCTCTGCCTTGTTCTTCTTCTTCTTCTTCTTCCTGTTTAGCAGAAGGGAAGTCCGAGGATGTTGACATTAACATCGCCTTGCTGAATAATAATACAAGAGAAGAAGGAGGACGAATCGACCTGCATCCTGCCCCCACTAAAATCGGAGACGCCGTGAGCGAGGGAGAGGCGGTTGTTCTTCCCACCGCCGCAGAGACCCGGGTGCTGTTGTTGAAAACAGCAGATGAGAAAAATCTCCTCCACATTTTGTTAGTAAAATACTCTAAAAATAAAAAATCATTATTAATGTAAAGATTGCACACAGAAATTCATCCATCTCATAAAAGCACTGATACAATACACATCTTTCCTTTCGTTTCCTGTATGGTTCCTTTACTTTTTCTAATTATAAAAAATATTAAAATTAACTAATAATAGATTCCGTAATTTTTCTTAAAAAAATTAAAATTAATGGCTTAAATTTTTTGACAAAGAAATAATTACTGAAGAATATATTTCTTAATAAAATCTCAAATGATTGAATTATGTTTAAAAATATGATCATGTTTTCACTAACATAACAGAGGTTTTTAATTTGAAAAAAAATTAGCGGTTAGATCCTAACTCAGAAAGTGTTAATGACGAGTAGGCGCTGTTGTGGAGACTGGTAGTTAACGTTACGGGCACTTACAGCGCTAAAACATTCAAAAGGAGTCGGTAAGCACATTACAAGTGTCCCAATTATAGCCTCAAAGGACAAGTGAGGTACGTGTTTCCATCTTTATTGTCGACCTTCCTTCGCTGTTCAGGACCCGACTTCCAATGTTATCCCATCGCCTATTGCATTGCAAGCTTCTTGGAAATTGCATGCCACTCAATCTTTTGCCGCTGCAAAAATAGGATAATAATAGTAATAATAAAAGAGCAAATTATATTTTTAACCCTGAAAATTTAAACTAATTCACAATGTTCTTTTTTTTTACTTGAAAATCAATTTTTTGGCTCTTGCTAGAGGGTAACTATTTGTATAGATACAAACAATAATTTTACCTTCTATAATAGGGTTGCGACGGTCAATTTGAAGTAACAATAACCTATTTGTTTATGTCAGCGGGACTGACTCGACGCTCTTTGGATCACAGACTATTTTTACTTGTTACAGAAAAACAAAGAGTAGTGAAGGGAGTACTAAAAGAGCTTTGGGATGACATAAATGCACTTACACTCCTCCACTCAAGCAGGAGAAATAAGAAGTCGTCACTCGGTATCACTCGAGAAATTGTCCATTTTAAGAACTTAGGCAAAACTCGATCCCTTGCTTGGAACCGCATTCACCCATTGGATAAAGCATTGGGTTGATTTTGATGTCAATAGGATTAGGCTCTTTTGTTCGAGGTATCTCCATACCGCTTGAATGCTGAGAATTGCCAGCCTTACTTTATGTACAGTGCTTCCAAGAACTATGTACTATTGTCCATTAATATCTATATGCAAATGCAAACACAATATATACATACAAGCACATAATCAATATGATGGAAAGATGCATGGACATGACAAAATGACATAATAATAGGATGATGCATGATCATGACATACGCTAAACTAATGCACATAAATAGCATACAAACATATCATAGCATTCATGACATTTAATTATAAACATGCAATAATAATAAAAACATATGAACATAATAAATATAAATAACAAAGCAACCAATTAACCCATGGTATGATGATTATGGCAAAATCATGATATGAACAAATATATGCATGCTAAGAAACGAAATATGATAAATAAAAGCAATAAAAAGAAATAAATTAAAAGAGAAGAGGGATGAGAATGACTAATACATTTCACGCATATCATCTCCATGATTGCTCCATATTCCGAATTTCGGATGATTGCTTCATATTTCGAGTTTCGGGGCAATAAAACATTTTATTTGAGAAATGAAAGGAAAATAACTTTTAACAATAATAAAACGCTTAAAAGATAAATTTAGCTTTAAAAGGAAATTAAAATAAATATTTTTGTGAATTTAAATTGAAAAGTAACTTGAAAATCAAAATGAAGGAAAAAATTTGAAAAATGGATTTCCAATTGTAAAAAGTTTAGAAAAGCATTTAAAAATTATATTTGATTAACTATGTGAATCATTAATCCATAACATGAGATTTCATCATTAGGCCTCAAAATGTGAATTTTGTACCTTAGATGAACACTTCTCACATTACAAGTTATTGAACACATAATCAAATCATTTTATTTGAAAAATTAGAAAATAAAATAAAAGAAATTGTGATCCATATTCTTGCATTTGGATGATTTATGTGATCAACAAAGAGCAACACAAATAAAGCATAAAAAGGTATTACTTTATTTAGATAAAAATTAAACTTACCATGAAAAATGATAAATTTTTATTAAAGAAAATGTAAAATTAAATAAAATGGGAAAAAATGAAAAAGAATTTTATTTATGGAAAATAAATTGAAAAATAAGTGCAAAAGATACCGTTTTATTAACCATAAAAGATTAATTACTCAATAAAAGAATAAAAACAGCTTTGGTTTATTTTTGGTATATTTCTGGTTTATTTTTGGTTTCTTGCAGTAAATAAAATGCAAATTAAACATAAAAATAAATGGAAAATTTGATGTAATTGACAACATAAAGCAGAAATAATATCAAAAATAAATACATGCAATAATAAAATTATAAATTAAAGCAAAAAATTAAATAAAGAACAAGTAGGAGTAGCAATTGCAAATAGAATGCAAAAATAACAAGAACATAAATAACTCACAAAAATAAAGAGAAATGATAATTAAGTGTAGAGATTGAGATAATGATGAGAATTGATATATCATAACAACATATAACATAAATTGATAATCAAAATAACAAATGAAAATAAAGGTTAAAAATAAGTTAGTAAAAGTTAGTAACTTAAGATTGAGATCTTGAGATTGATAACAAGAGGTATACATATAATGCAATGGATGATGCTAATGCAATGCATGCTCACACAAACATTAAATAAATCCGGGGTGCATACAAAGCATGATGCATGATGCAATTTAGAAAGCATGCAAAGTGATGCAAATTCAAGAAGCATGCAAGTATGCAAGTGATGCAAACTGGGAAGCATGCAAGTATGCATCTAGAGAATCTAAAAATGAGCACACACATGATAGTGATATGCATCAAGCAAATTATATGCATAAAGGCACATGAATGCATGATAATGCAATAATGCAAGAGAAATTGAGGGAGAAGTAGAGAATAGTAATATAATATATAAGAGTGGAGAAAAAGTTAGTAGAAACAAGAGAATAATATTTGATATGAAATAGATATAAAAATAACAAAGTATAAACATGAATTGGGTTAGAGACACGAAATAATCACAAAATAACATTTAAAAGCTTTACTTGACACACAAACTCCAAATTAACACCAAATTTAATTAATTAAAACATGAAATAAGAAAATAAGGACTCACAAGACCATAAAGTTGGAATAAAAAACACGTACTTAAGGTTCTTATGTCCAAGATACTAATCACAAGCATCTTAAACATAAGTTATGCACATTAATGCTCACAAACCAATACAAAGTTCACAAAATGCACAAATTATAATCTAAAATAAAAAATAAAACCAAAATGACTCATTAATAATTAAAAAAACCCTAATTTAGAACATAAATTATGCAAATAATATCACAACAATAACACGGCAACAACTAAAGCATGATTAAGCACAATTAATCAACAAATATACACAAAACACATTAAACAAGGGCTAAAACAAGTATTCAAACTAAAATTAACCACAAATCCTAAATAAAATCAACAAAATATTCAACTTGAAGTCACACAAACACCCACAATCTCAATCACAATCATCAGACCAAAATGAGAATAAGGTGACACACTGAAAAGCATTTTGAAAGGAGTTTTAAGAAATAAAAGGAAAATAATTGTAAAATCATTTAAAAATAGAAAATATATATTAAAATACTTCAATTCCATCATCCTAGGATCTCAGGGAAGGGAATCAAACTCAAGCAAGTATGAACCCTTAAAAAGCCCCAAAAACCATTATCGGAGTCATCTGGAGTGTAGAGGAATGATCAACCGGTTTTGGCGCCTAAACAACTAGATTTGGGGCCTGAATCGTCGGTTTTGGGGCCTCTAACAATAGGTCTAGAAATTCCATCAACCGGTTTTAGCACATGAACAACCGATTTGGTTGTTCATAAGCCAAAACTGGTTATTCATGTCTGAACAATACGATTTTGCACTCTTTTGCTTTGCAAACTTGATTTTAATGCCCCAAACTCAAGAAATAAGATGAGAATCGATGAGAATGATGTTTTAGAAAGTGTTTAGCCTCAGAATTTGGGCAAGAACTCAACAAGAGACACCAATTGATTAAAGAGAATTGAGATTGAAACTCAAAGGGAAATGGTACTTTTAGTGAGTTTAGGCTTGAAATTGATCTTGGTTTGTGTGGAATTGATTTGCAGTAGCTAGTTTTTGAATTTAGGTGATTGATTTTGGTATTTTGAGAGGGATTTGGGAAGAAAATATAGAGAAATTAGGTTTAGAGGAATTTTGGCATTATTTCCCCTTAATTTTTCAAATTTTCCCTAATTTCTAAAGGCTTTTTGGAGAGAATTATTTTATGATCTTCTTGGGTTTTTGTGCTGGAATAATCTCTATATGGAAGTGGTTCTTTCAACCTCTAAAAGCTACCTTAAAGCTTCCATTTATAGGTATTTGAGGTTAGTGGGATTCAATGTAAATATCTTTGAATATTCAAGGTTATTAGGTCATAGTATATACTCTCCCTTTAATAGGTTAACACTTGTCCTAGTATATTTCAAATTTGAAATATTCCTTACTTGGAAAGCACATTTTTTTAAAAGTGTTCCTTTTGGAAAAGGACAAAGAGAAGTAGATAGTTGTAGGGTCTGGTTTGACCACCGAAGGTCAAAATTTTGACTTTTCGCCAAATAGGACCTACTGACACACTGAAATTTTAGAAGACAGTTTTAGACTAAAATTCAACTCTGGGAGCACTGAAAAGTCCCGTTGACCAAAGTTTGACTTTTGATCTTAGGGCTTCAAAGGTTAAACCAAAGCTTCATGAATAAAAAATAGAATAAAAACTACATAATATAGACTGTAACCAAGCCTTACATATGACTATTCTTGTTGGTTTAGAAGACACAACTCGGATGAACTTCTCTCTGATTATTCTTCTCAAACCTCTTTCTTAATTCCAAAAGTGTAGGGTTAAGGTTTGATCGGGGCATGGTTAGGTCTTGAAATGGTTTATTTGGTGATTGGGTATGGTTTCAGTGGTTCAGTGGATTTTGAAAAGGCTTGAATATCAATTTGCTTCATCAAATTGATTATCTGATGAGACATTTTAGCTTTTTCATCATTGGCTATCATGGTTTTAAAAAATGACCCAAACACTGTTACATT
Source organism: Mallotus repandus (assembly GCA_949671775.1). Classification (NCBI taxonomy): domain Eukaryota; kingdom Viridiplantae; phylum Streptophyta; class Magnoliopsida; order Malpighiales; family Euphorbiaceae; genus Mallotus; species Mallotus repandus. Next base: position 10,404 of record CATIWM010231441.1, read on the forward strand.
CCATGCCTTTTAAACTTCCTCTCCTCCATTCACTCCTCGTCTGATCACTTTTGTATCATCGCCTTAACCTTCTTTCCACCCCACTGTCGCTACTCTGACCATAGCCTCACCGTCATGCTCTCCTTCTGCAAAGCTCACATTTATTCCTCAACAATCATAAATTGAGACCTAAAAGATATAAAAATTAAAGGTTAACGAGTAAAAAACCAAACCAATCCCTAGTAATGGCTGCTTTAACCACCACCACCACCATAGCCCTACCTCCTGCAACGCTCACATTCTTCCTCAATAATATCCAAGCCTTTTTTTATCCTATTTGTTAAGTATTTATTATGTTGTTGCTGTTTTATAAATCTCTGATTCTTAATTTTTGATCCAGATTTAATTGTTGGTCAATTTTTTCATATTCTACAAGAATGCCAAGTAAAGAAAAAATCATATCGTGACTTAACGCTAGGAAAAAATGTGATTTATGTGTGGATTTAATGTTCTATTTTGATGATGATGGTAAATGAGGTGAATTCTATTCAGGAAAGTGGTGGGAGAGTGAAAGATATAAATCTATAAATTTTTGAAGATGAGAGGCAGGCGTGTCGCCGATTTCAGGTTTGCTGCGATTTCAGTTAATGATGTAAGGGATGCTAAGGAGGAAGCTATTGTTAATGTGTTTCGCTAGGCATTGATTCTAAAGGACATGATTCCGCCTCGCTATGATGATTACCATACTCTCTTGAGGTAATGCAATTGACGTTTTTGAATGATTTAATGGAGTTTGTTATTGTTTAGGGAGATTTTTATTATCTCTGGCAATTTTGGAGGAATTAGATCTCCATTATTATAGGCTTTTATGAGCTCAAAAGTTTGACTTGGATAAAACTCTTTTGATGTGGTCAAAAATCCTTAATTTGAGGAAAGAGAATTATTATCATAGCATCGACATAGTATAAAAACACACACCACAAATTATGCAATAATAACAACATCATCATCAGACAAAATAATTTATTGCCAGGTATGTATATACATGCCTGCTCTAAATTTTAATTTAAGCATTCAGTGTTTATTGTTGGTTTCAATAACAGAACTCAGCACTTAAAGAGTCTAGTAGATGAAGATGGCATTTTTGGAGCTCATTTAGACAAGGAGATGGTTCAGAGATATATCTGGTAGTTGTCTCTCAAGTGAACATAGAGTTCAGGAATGCTTAAAAAGTTTGTGCTATAACTGATACAAGTTTTTGCATTCTATCTACTATAAGTCTTATTTTTGTATATTAAAGATCAATTTTTTTCATTTCTTTACATAATAATGAAATCAGAATTTAGAAGTTTAGCTAGCGCATATCTAATTTTGCACCTATGCCTTCTATAATTCTTTTTATTTTTCTTCTTCTGTTTTTATATAAATTCTTTGTCAGATTCTTTACAGTTTAGCTTGTAAATTACAATGTTAAGTAAATCTAAAGTTGAAATTCATGTTGTTTGTTATTCATTTCTTGTTAAATATATATGTGTGCATGCACACACTTAACTTGTATTTATCAATTCTGAAAATTGACTATGGACATGTTATCATAAATGCTATATCCATTTAGTTTGCATAGTAGTGTGAGAAGCTTGAATATTTGCATAATTGCTAATTTCCATGGCTCAGCTCAGTGCTCAAGAATTCATTAAAATAAATTAGGATTAAGTAGCCACTGCAACTTGCAATATAGACAGTTGCTTCTCTTCACATAAGGGATTTCAAGCTAAATATAAACTCATGAGTTAAGATGCTTCAAGCTGCCGTATCTATTGTGAAATATCATCTTTTGATGACTTTAAAAAAAAAAAACTAGAAATTATATACTTGGAACTTACTACCTACTTTGAACATAAATAAAAAGATGCAAAAGATTTCTTTCATTTGCAAACTATTTTACGTTTCCATATGAAGAAATTACACGAGTTCTCAGTAAAAAGGTTATGAGACTTTCACAAAAAACTAGGAATTTGTCATCTAAATTTCATTTACCTGTTATGAACATATTACAAATTTCCAGCCGAAGTGATTAATGTCAATAAGAAATTGTGCACTTTTTTATTCAAACATTTAGTACAAGAAGAGTGAACACTAGAAAATGATAGCTAATCCTTGAAGAAGCTTGCTAACTTTTTACATTTGCAGAAACTCGTCACTAGAGTATTAGTCTATTGACATCATTTGTATATGAATTATACTGTAGATGGCAAAACCTAAACTAAACTGAACTGAAGATCCAAACTTAACCAGATCAAAACTTTAACAGTCTGAATCATATTTCACTTTGTTATACAACCCAAAAGAATTAGAACAATTACAATTTAGCATTACAAGTAACATCACAATTACTCCTTATAATAATGTATCAGATGTGCTTAATAGCAAGGATCGCAACCCATGAAGAGAAGTAAATATCAATTTTTTTCATCGATTCTTCCGTAAGGGATAAAAAAGTGGGAGCATCCTATACACTAATGATGACAACATAGAATAATGAAATGTGAATGCCCTGAATAATGGTACACAATGAGCCATAAGTCATTGCTCTATATTTAATCATATCAACACCTGTAATGTTCGCACAAGTAGAATTCCGAATATAATCAAATGTAGATTAATAGCTAGACAAATAAAGACAAGAATAATCATAAACATTGCAATTAGCATAATGCAGGAATTTTACTATCATATAGAGACACAAGATCACCCTCTTCCAATGCTTAAAACAAGTTGTCCTGGCACTCACAGGATTAGCCTAATGCTAGGTGCATATCTCAATCTAGGAAAAGACCCAAGTTCAGATTTGCAACTGAAAACAACACTTGTCTTCAATAAAAGACTCAGAACCCAGGTAGATAGTGAGCGTTCTAAGAAATCATCAATCTTGTTAAATTTAATACCATTACAATCTTAGGAGGAAAATAAGCTCAAAGTTCAAATTATTCAAGGCTTCAGTTCAAAGTTCAAACTCGTGAGTTAATATGCTTCAAGCCAAATATAAACTCATTATGTTGTTCAACCAACACACTCATATGGGTACTAGTGGATTATTCTACAGTCATTTGATACCCTCTTAAAAGCTATGAAAATCCAATGCAAATTGCAATTGGTTTTATCCGATTTCAATTGAATTGAAAATTCTTGTATATTATATATATTAATTTCAATGAAAATGGAATTGACTATAATTTTTTTAAAAGAAAAAAATATTCTTATAGTTGTCGAACTTGTTGGGGACAGTGATGGAGGCTTTGACACAGACTTTGAGAGGATCAGGAACAACAAATATAGAAAATTTTCCAACTTGGTTGCGTTACTTAAAATGTGTTGTTTTGAGGAGGAAAACGAAGAGTGAAGAAACCAAGGTAATGCTTAAATGTTGTAGAAGATAAACTGCAAGCAGTAACTGTGGTTGCCACCACCGTTTTCTGGATTCTTGCCACCGGCATTATCTCTCTCTAGTTATAGAGTGCAGACAGGAAACACCTTAAATGTAAACAGATGAGATTGCTTTGTTCGAGTGTACTTGAATATTACAAGTGTAAATTTTTTTACATCATAAAACACGCCAAAATTAAGAGCAATTAATAGAGGTCCACCGACGAACTGAATTTTGGAGTTGAAATCGGAGAGTGCGAATTCGAGCGAATCGATGTCGGAGAGTAGAGATCGGAGATGGTTGTTTAATTTTTTTTTATCATGACTGATTAAATTTTTAAATACAGAAACTGGAACTCAAATTTTTTAAGCATTTTTAGCCCTCATTTAATGTGGAATTAACACCACTATCCTCCTCCTCCCCCTTTTCTCATCACAACCACCACTCTTTGCTATCTTCATCAACAATATCGGTGCTAAAACTGAATCCAGCAGTTCCATAAATCTTCTCTTTAATTTCCACAATACTTTTATCATCTTTTTTTCTGAAATGGAATTGTATCTGTGTTTACAAGTTTTTCCACTTAAAATTTGACCTTATCCAACTCTTTCCAAGATTATTAAGTTTATTATTATCAACAATCAAATGTCGCCAAAATTCATCAAGTTCTTCATGTTTCATTTTTTACGTCACAAGGAATTAACGCTAACAATCATATATCGATTGGTATCATGAACAATCACATTACGCAAGAAAGAAACTTAATTCTATTTTACTAAATAGACACAAATATGAACTTTGATTCCTTCGACAAATCTCTACTAATACAGATGTCAATAATGATACAACACATATATACAAATTGGCAAGCAGTAGAAACGTCTTCATATAAGTCCTCTTCTAGTCCTGCACAACCTCACCTTGTGACCTACTTCCATAAATCGACCGCAATCCTTCAGAACTCGACAGTAAACTCAGTCGTTGATGAGGTGGCAGTCCAGCAATAACACGCGCAACAACAATAGCAGCTGCAACTCAAGCTGGAACCTGCACAAAAACAACAAAAATTTCGACAAGTAATGAAATCTAAGCCACTATATATCTTCACAGATTCAACATTTAATTCCCTAAATTTCCCGTTTCAACTTGAAATTAAGCCACATTACAGTAACTAATTTAACTAATTACCTCAGGACGATCAGAGGTAGAAGGCAAGGAACCGAGAGATTTAACAGAACGAACAGAGTTGAATATTTTTTCACCGACCTTTGACCAATCCACTCCACTTCCTTGAAACTATAAAAAGGCGGTATAAAGAAAACCCTAGAGCTCTCAAATCTATCATTACTTTCACTCAAATCACCATTTAATAGAAATAACGGATTCGCTAAAACGACGCTGAATGGGAAGAAGCTGTCTGGCTGCTGCTTTTCATCAACTCCTAGAGGTTACAAGATCACGCTGCTCCATTACCTGGGCTGTGTATTTTTTTTTTTATTTTTTTTTTTGGAGATCTGATTTGAGTGATGATGATGATGATGGTCGTGGGGGCAGCAACCACGGTGGTGATGAAAATGGCAAAGAAGTGACGGTGGTGATGAAAATGGCAAAGAAGTGACGGTGGTAATGAGAAAGTGGAGAGGAGAAGGACAACAGTGGTAATTTCACTTTAAACGTGGGGATAAAAATGAAAAAATTATATTTTCGGTGTTTCAATTTTTATAATTTTTCTATTTAAGTGTTTGAATATTTTTTTTTGCAATAAAGTATCTTATCTTTATAAAAACATATCAATGTAGTGTCTCTAACCGATTTAATATTGACTGAGTGCTCAGTCAGATCAAACGGGATCCACTTTTATATCAATCATTAACTATGTCATTTGCCACAGATGTTGCATTATTTAAAAGATAAAATTACCCTTATTCAGTCACCTTTAATATCTGCAGCAGAAGTTAATGTTGAGGTTATTTTTGTCAATTTATAATTTTTAATAAGGTTAATTTTATCCTTTAAATAATGCAATATACATGGCATATGATATAATTAATAATTGGGATAAAAGCGGATCATGACTCAGCACCCAGTCAACATTAAATCTACTAGAGACACTATATTGATATACTTTTTTAAAGTTTAGACACTTGATTACAAAAAAAAAATTTAATACTTAAATAAAAAAATTACAAAAATTAAAACACCAAATTTATAATTATTCCAGATAAAAAAAAAAAAAACTTGATTTGTGTTTAAATGATAATAAAAATTGTAAAAGGTACATGTGCTCCTTCCTATAGATATTAAAGACAAAAATGTACCTTTATTTAAATTCATCATTTAATTTTTTTTATTAAATTTTTATATCAAAATACATTTCATGCATCCTATTTTAAAAAATAAAATATTTTAATACTTAAAATTTTAATAAAATAAAATTATTTATTCTTTTAATTTTTTAATTATATTAGATTTAAAATTTTAATACTAACTAAATTTTAAACATGTAAAAATATCTTTATCAATATATTTTTTGAACTACACAAAACCGTACGCTAACTTAAAAGTCAAATTGAAATTTTAATAAATTTATGAATATATATAAATTTATTTTATATTCATTCTTTTACTTAATTTTATTCCATTTAAAATTAGTATTATCTAAAATTAAAGTAAAACATAAATGAATTACTTCAAAAAAAGGTAAAACTAATGAAATCAAACATAAAAAAAATAAATATAAAATAAGATTAATGAAAACTAACTAATTTATCAAAATTATAATTTGATTTTTTAATTTTGAAATGTTGATAAGGATATATTTAATTATAAAAATTTAGTAAAAATTATGATTTTAAATTTGAAATAATTAAAATTTTTTAAAAAAACAACATTTTTATTTTATTAAAATAAAAAGAATTAAAGTGTTAGTTTTTATAAAACATAGGGGTAAAATGCTTACTCTTTATAAAATGGAGAGAGTAAAATCTCTTATTTGTTAGGAATAAAGTTCGCTTTGGCCCTTAAACTTTTTAGCAAAGTTCAAATTGCTCTTTTTTTTTTATCTTTTTTGTCAATTTGTCCCCTGAATTTTGCAATAAAGGTCAAATTAGTCCTAAAAATTTCATTTACACCCCTATTGTCTCAGATGTGCACAAATGTCACAATGAAAATTACAAAAAGCTCTATGATAGTTTAGTTTGTTAACAAATTAGTCCATACTTTCATAAAAACATTTAGTAAAAAATTTAAATTTTATTTTCTAAAATTATATTTAAATCCTTAATTTGTTTATAGTTTATTATATTGTTATTTTTAAATTTTAACACATAAATTTAAATTATTTAAATTTATATATTTTAATATTTTTATAGTTAACTATCATGAAAAATACATTAATATTATCAGTGTTTAAGGACCAAATTTTTTAAGAAAAAGCACTTATTGTAGGAAAATATTATCATGATATATATATATAGGGATGAGCAAAATCCAACCGCCCGATTTTTTTGACACAAAACCGAACAGACCCGAGTCGAGTTGGTTATTGTTTTTTGAGATTCGCAAATTTCAGTCGGAACTGAGCCCACCCGAAAAACCAAAATTTATTATTATTATATATATTTATAACTAAAATGTGCTAAGAATGCACTTGTGATAAACTGGTAAGCCACTTAGGTTGTCGGTTCGTATCCCACAATCTGCCTAATTTTTTCTTATTTTTTTTTGTTGTTTAGAAGATGAAAATAAAGGAATTTGCCTTCTCTGGGACTTGAACCGAGGTCGCGAAAGAGAAAGGGGTCGTGCTTTTTACCCAAGTGGCGAAGGAGAAAGGGGCCGCGCTCTAACCATTACACCATTCATATTCTCTTGTTTTTTTATTTTCTTTGAATTGTTTTTATTCTAATCAATTATCCAAAAACTCGACTGCCACCCAACTAATATTTCAATTTTTGGTTCGGTTTTGGTATTTGAAAAATATTGAAATCCGACTCGAACCCAAACCCGACAGTTGCACACCCCTATATATATATATATATATAATTTATGTATTAAATTAAAAATAATAATAATATATTATATTAATATGTTAAAAAATTATTCTTTTAAAATAATTAACTATAATATATTATTTTAATAATTTTTGACATATAAATAATTTTAAGATTTGAAATAATATTATTTATAAGTAAATTAATATGTCAATACAAATATTATACTACTTTAAAAATTCCAATACAGGTCTAGTCTAAGAATTTTTGCCACATAATGTAAATAATGTTATTTATATGTAATTAATATGTTAGAATTTTTGAAGTATTATAATATTTGTATTGGCATATTAATTTAAATATAAATAACATTATTTCAAATCTTAAAATTATTTATATGTTAAAAATTATTAAAAAATTTTAAAATTATATATTATAGTTAATTATTTTAAAAGAATAATTTTTTATTATTTTTAATTTAATACATAAATTCAAATTATATATATATATAAGTAGAGTAAATTTCAAAAATTTTGCTTTACATAACCCTTCATCACATGAAAAATTGTTATCCCAAGGATTCAATTTGCATTTAACACATAGCCAAATATTAAAACAACATGTAAACAACAACCCAGGAATTATAAGTTTAGGAATACTTACAAACTCCTAAGTTTGATGTAGACCACAATAGTATCTACAAGCTTTGATGTAGTTAGGTTCAACTCTTGAATCATATGCCTTAGCCTCCCAAGTGTTAGGCCTCTAGCTTGAAACACCAAAGCTTCACCAAGTCACCTCCTACCTTGATTTGGTTAGTTGCAAGTTTTCTCTCTAGTGACCCTCACAAGTCTTGCACTAACTCAATCTCTTGCAAGTATATTTTGGGTTTATTTTGTGTATATTTTGGTCGAACACTCATCCCTGCATTTAACTGACTAGAGCCACCACACGCCATATACCCATGTGTGATTAACACAGGTATGTAAGCGGTAATAAACACTAATCACTTAAATGTGGATGACCGTGTCACCTTAGGTCAAAGGACTATATGCACTATTATGATCTAGACTGTGATCATTGACTATAAGTGAATATCCTTGCGATCACAAATCTAACGTCATGTTCGATCCACCCTTCACATGAGTATCCACATGTCTATTCTGATATCTCATATTAAGTAGCATGAGACTCACTACCCCCTACTATTAGTATCACATACTAATCAAGAAAAATAGACAGAGGTGATAGCCAAATTAATATTACCCAAATATTAATTTATCGACTATGAACATTTTATAGCATATATACTAAATAAATCTGTAACTCATATTATCAACTCTTGATAATAGATTTATCTAACATTATGCTAATGGGTGAATATTCAATTAAATAAACACTTTAGATAAAAAGAATATTCTTTATTGCCATTTAGGATAATTTATAATGTTAAAATATCTGATTGGCCTCTAGGGCATACCACCTTTGCTAATAATCTCTCACTTGCACTAGAGCTAATCATTACAGTATCTTAGACCCATCTTCTCAAGATGTTAATCTAACTGTAGTTGCATTAGTGCTTTAGTGAGTGGATTAGCCATATTTTTGGCTAAAGCTACCTTTTGCATGAGCACAATGCTCTTTCTAACAAGTTTTTCTGATAATATGAAAGCCCTTTTTTACATGTTTGGATTTCTAGTAAGACCTCAGTTCCTTTGTCAAAGCAATGACTCCATTGTTGTCACGATAGAGAGGAATTGGTGACTTAATGGAAGGAACAACTTCTAGTTCATTAATGAACTTTTAATCCAAATAACTTTTTTAGCAACATTTAATGCAGCTATATATTGGGCTCTTCTAATAGAATTAGCAGTGATACTTTGCTTAGAACTCTTCCAGCTCACTACACCTCAATTACAAATAAACAAAAACCCAGAGATAGACTTTCTATTATCCATATCTGATTAAAAATCAGAATTTATGAAACCATCTATCTGTAGATCACCTCCTTTATAATTTAAGACTAGATCTTTAGTCCTTCTCAAGTACTTAAAGATCGCTTTAACAACTATCTAGTGTTCCAAACCTGGATTGGATTGAAATCTACTAGTCATACTAACAACATAGGCAATATTAGGCATAGTACAAAACATAGCATACATCAAGCTTCCTATAGCTGAAGCATAAGGAACTTTGGCCATTTGCTCCATCTCCTTGGGTGTTTTAGGTGACAAACCCTTGGATAGATGGATAACATGCCTAAATGGTAACAATCCTTTATTAGAATCAAACATGTTAAAACTCTTTCAACACCTTTTCTAAGTAAAGACTTTGGGATAAACCTATCATTCTCTTCGATCTATCTCTATAGACTCAAATTTTGAGAATATAGGTAGCTTCCCTTAAGTCTTTCATCAAGAAGGTTTTAGATAGCCACAGTTTCACAGAAATCATCATACCGACATCATTTCCAATTAATAGAATGTCATTCATACAAGACTAGGAAAGTGAGTTGGCTCCCACTAACCTTCTTATAAACACATGGCTCATCATCATTCTTGATGAATCCATAAGAATGAATAGGTTCATCAAAATGATGATTCCAACTCTTTGAAGCCTGCTCTAGACCATAAATAGATCTATTAAACTTGCACATTTTTTAGATATCTCTGCTCCATAAAAATGTCTTTTATTAAAGAAGGCGGTCTTGACATCCATTTACCAAACCTCATAATCATAGTGTGCGACTATTGCTAAAGAATCTGAATGGATTTATTGGCGAGAAGGTCTCCATATATTCAACCTTTTGCCCTTAGCAAAACTCTTTCGCTACAAGCCTAGCTTTCTCTTGAAGATCCATTTGCACCTAATGGGTATAATACCTTTAGGAGGATCAACAAGAGTCCAGACTTGGTTTGCAAATAAAATCTATTTCGGCTCTCATAGCCCCAAGTTATCTCAAAGAATCTTTATCACATAAAGTTTCTTCATGTGTAGCAGGATCATCATCATGAATGTTTTCTTCATGAACATGCAACTCTTGCATATTATGAAGAAAAGCGTATCTCTCTAATGGATACGATATCTTACTATTCCTTCTAGGAGTTAGTGTGACAACATTCTCAATTGGAATATACTCTTCGAGTTGATTAATGTCCATTTGATCAATTTATTAGGCTTCTTTAGATGCCACTTCATCTAACAGTATCTTCCTTCCTTTGCCACCTTCCTTAAGAAACTATTTCTCAAGAAAAATAGCATCTTTGCTTATGACAACAACTTGTTCAGTAGGAAGATAAAATCAATACCCTAAGCTATCTTTAGGATATCTAACAAACCTTCCTTTAATCAATTTCACATCCAAATCTTAACATCTTTAAGACTTGATGCTCTATCATGCTATATCTCATATGGTACAATAGAAACAAATTTGGATGGAACACAATTAAGGATGTGGAAGGGCGTTTAGAGTGTAAAACCCTAATAGAAGATTAGTATAGCTCATCATAAATCGTCCCACATCTAATAAAGTACAATTTCATCTCTTAGATACACCATTTAACTGTGGTGTTCCAGATGGTATGAGTTGTGACGCAATGCCATATTCCTCAAGGTACTCAATGAACTCGGTACTTAAGTATTCATCTCCTCAATCTGATCTTTAGAGTTTTAATACCTTTCCCATTTTGGTTTTCTACTTGGGCTTTGAATTCATTGAACTTTTTCAAAGGATTCATTTTTGTTTTTTATAAGAAACAAGTGCCCATACCTTGATAGATCATCTATAAAGGTAATGAAAGTAGAAACCACCACCTCTAGCCATTTCAAAAAATGGTTCATATACATCACTATGTATGATTTCTAACATATCTTTGGCTCTTGCCATTTGTCCAACAAATGGTGATCTAGTCATCTTACCTTGAAGATAAGCCTCATAAATTGGATTGGATGCGGATTCAAGATTACTTAAGATTCCCATTCTTTCTGAACTTATTAATCATATCTTTTGTAATATGACATAATTTTAAGTGCCATAGATATTTGGAGTTTAGAGGTATTTTCAATTAGTATTGCATTTACATTACTCACATTAATTTGAGGCTCATTGTTATTAGATATATTATCAACATAATATAAACCATCTATTAAATAACCCATGCCAATAATTTTACTTCCAAAGTAAATGTTGCAAATGTCTCTTTTGAAATGGAATTCATAACCCTTTCTAGTCAAAATAGAAATGGAGACAATGTTCTTATAGGCATTAGGTACATATAATACATTATCCAATAGCATAATATGATTATATAAATTAACAGAAGTGAATTCTATAGCTTTGGTTGCTACACTTGCACTATTCCCAAGCTTTTAGGGTCACTTCATTAGGCCTCAACCTTCTTTCATTTGCTAGATCCTCCAAAGATGAATAAATGTGAGAACTAGTGTAAGCACCCAATTTCGGGATAATTAGAGTATGGATGTGAAAGAGGACTCCGATGATGAAAACTCGTAGCAAATGAGTCTCTAATATTTGAATTTCGGATTCTAAGGCTTGATTACATTTTTTGTGGACTAAATTGAAAGTTTTCTTCTCCTTCAAGGGTCTTTTT
>CATIWM010231454.1:0-23637 GCA_949671775.1 Mallotus repandus
AGAAATGGAAAAATAAAATAAAATAAATGAAATAAAAATAGAAGATTAAATATATTATGAATAATAAAATAAAGAAAATATAGAGGAGATAGAGAAAATAAATAAATACAATTATTTATTCAAATAAAAATATAAAAATGCAATGAAAATGATGGTTTTAATGAAATAATTTATTAGATCCTCAGATTTTTAACCTTGATGTGTGCTTTGATAAAGTAGAGGTTTGGTTTGGATTTTGGTGCTAAAATTCTAAAAAACAGAAATAATAAAAACAAAAACGAAGATAAACGTGTAGGGATTTGTTTCCTTGAGTCGGTTACCCTTTTAGAAGGGGGTTTGAGGCTTGAAAAGGATAAATTTAATCTCTTTTGGCTAAAAATAGGTCCTAATACTCTCCTCAAGGTCATCTAGTCAGTCGAATAATAATAATAAAATTGTCAAAAAGTCCCCCAAAAAGTAAAAAATGAATAATTTATAGAAATCCGGCCCACTGGAGAAATCCATGAGCATGGCGCGTGGTTCAAGGAACCCGCACGTGTGGATAGTTAATCCATATGTATGGATTAATGAGCCAGATGGTTTTTTAATATCCACGCGAGCTCATTAACCCAGAGTGTCTACAGGTCGTTGACTGGGTCATTTTTAAAATTTTTGAGGTCTCGGAGGTCTTTTAGGCCTATTAGGATTGATTTGGTGTATTTATTAGGGTTCTTGGGGTTTTTTCGCATGTTTGGGCGCGATTCAGACTCTAAACTAGTGAACCAAACCTTCAAAAGCTTCGGTTCAACTTCTTACGGCCTTAGTTCAAGGTTTTCAAGTTTCAGTTTTGCACCAAAGGGTTGGTTTTCGAAAGGGAACCCTTACTAAGACAAGTTAGGAGAGGTTAGGGTCTTTTGAGCCTCCAGTTCAATGATTCGGGTCTCCAGCTCAATTGTTTAGGAGCATAGTTCACTGATTCGAATGTCCGGTTAATGGTTTAGGGGTGGTTCTCTACTTTGGAAGCATGCTTTGGATATCCTCTTAAGAGATTATCCTTTGTCTAGTCGATAAAAGGCTTTCATCATCAGACCATTTGGAGGACCGTTGAAAACCAGGTGTTAACAATTGTCCCTTACTTTACATACATTGAGAGGATCAATGCATAGGAAGCATTTTGCTATTTAGTCAATTGCAACATCCCATTGAAAATACTTATAGTCAATTGCGATGTAAGGCAAAGGTTGATGTATAGTTGATTGTAGCATCAAGTAGAGGTCATCATTTAGTTGATTGTAGCGTCAGATAGAGAACATTATGAAGCTGATTATAGCGTCAAGTAAAATCATGTAGTTTTCAAGATGAAGTTTTTAGAAGCAAAGTTTTCAAAATGTTTTCAGAATAAAGTTTTCGAATAGTAGTTTTCAAAGAAATGTTTTCAGAAATGTAGTTTTCAAAACAAAATTTTCCAAGATGTTTTTTGAATAAAGTCTTCAAACAGTGGTTTTCAAAAGGTGTTTACTTTTGATGAAAATTTGTACTGAGAAATGGCATGTGCTAAGGAATTTTAAGTGACAATGATTGTCGTAATCTCACGTGTGTAGGACCTGCTTTGACCACCAAAGGTTAAAATTTTGACTTTTTACCAAAAAGGATCTACAAACGTAAAAGACAGTTTCATTTTGAAATTTGACTTCGGGAGTTCAATTTGATTTCCAAAAAGGTCGATAGATTGAAGTTTGATTTTTTGTCCTAGGTTTCCTAAGGTTAAATCAAGGTTTATGAAACAAAAACTAGTATGAAAAACATAAAAATAGACACAAAATATCCCTTTTCATGGTTTTACTTATTAACATAGAAGACACTACTCATATGACTTCATTCCTCTTTCAATCATAAAACCTCTCTCTCACCCGTGTAAGGGTTGAATAAAGGTCAGTTTAGGGTTTGCTTTGGTCTTGATAAGGTATAATTGATAATCCGGTAAGGATTTTTTTTTTTTTTGTATATCTTAGTTAAGTTTGAAAAATGTTTCTCTTTATTAATATCATTTATTAGTGACACATTTTCATGTTTTCATTGCTTTTAAGGTTTTGAAAAACAATCTCAAACAACCTTAAAGAAATGAAAACATGAAAATGTCTCAGATATTATATATATATATATATATATATTGCTTATTTTGATTCGGAAAATTATAGTTTGAATGTTCAAAATTGTGTTTTTCTTCAATTTTTTTCATAATTCGGTTCGGTTTTCATAAGCCGAAAAAGTTTGGGTCGGTTCGTTTGCTCGGGCCTCCTGTACCATGTGCAAAGTGATGCAAAAGAAAGAAGCGAAATGAGATAACAAACTTGGGACCTGAAAACTACTTTGCCCGACAGCACAAGCCTCCCCAAAATCAGTGAACTCAAAAAGGAGAAAGAATAATAATGAATAAATAAATAAAAAGGGAAGCCGTTGCGTGCGTTTTCATTCTTTGCATAAATCTTTGTCTCTGTTGCTGTCACCGACTCTGTTTCAAACATTTTATTCTCTTTAACCTTCGTTTGTTAATTAATGTTTGATGCCTCATTTCTGCTACTGGTAGTATGGGAGCTCAGAAGAGCATCCATGCCGGCAAAGGTTAGTTTATGTAGTTAAACGCGTACAAATTAGTGTTTATCCTTGTAGTTTTGTTTTCTTCTTTCCCAGCTATAATCATTGTGTATTAATTGTATGTAACAGCCAAGATTGATGTCAATGTTGATTTCACTCACAAGCTATGTGCTTCATTGATGCTCCCTCCTCTGAGGTTCTTGTGCGTTTCCATTTTTTTTAGATTATTATCTTTTAATTAATTCCTGTTTTTTCATATTGTGACCCTTTTTTATGCTACAGGAATACAGACAGTCCTCTTTCACTTATTATTGGGAGGTATGTGTCTTAAATGTCCTTGTTGGGCTATAGTTCTTGTTATTGGGTTTTGTGTAAAAGCAGAATTAAGCAACACAATGGAAAATTGGGAAACTGTTTTGACATGTAATTCTTTTGGGTTCTTTTGCAGCCTTTGCATTAAACACCCTAATTTATTTGGTGGCAGTGAGAAGCTTGACGTATCCTGGGATAAGGGGTTGTATGATTCGAATATACTGGTAGCTTATAGGAGACCAAGACCTGAATGGCTTTCTCAACAATGTTTTATCTTTCAGGTGATTGTTTGCTGGTATTGTATTGGACCAATAGGAGTTCCACAACAAAGTTGGTTCAATTCATGAATACCCAATTGAGTTTTGGAAGTAAAATGCTTGTCCTTGTGCTCTTAAATGTTATGTATTATTCACTTTACTTTGCCAATTACTTCTTACAGCATTCTGTTTCACCTGAAATTGCGGTCCATGGTACACCAATTGACAATTTCTCTCGCACCGGGAGTGGAGGTGTGAATTTGTCTCGATTATCAGTTGGCTTAGATCTGACTGAGCCTGCAAGTTCTCAATGGAGCAGCACAACCAGTCTTAAATTTGAGGTTAATGCTAAGCTTATTGCTTCTTGTATGAACCTCTTGAGCATATATGTGTGTGTGTGTGCTATTTTCATTTTCTGTGAGAAGTAACTGTTTTGAATGAAAATGTAGCATGTACGCCTTCTAAATGATGACGGCCGTTCTATAACTTGCGATCTTGATGGATTCCCAGTGACTTGCAGGTAGTCAATTCTTACATGAGTTCAGTTACTAACTCTATTATAATATCTATGAAGATTTTCAAAAAATATTCATAATGCAGTGGAAGTCCCCATGACTCTATGGTAGTTTTGAAGCAAGAATCTCGATATGCAAAGGCAAATGATCACAGTTTTTCCCATGTATGGTACTTGCACCTTTTTATTTATAATAACTTTTTTTTGGTTCTCTTTGGCTTGATCCACATTCTGTCATTTGGCTTTTTTTTTTTAAAAAAAATTATGTATTAGTATATTAAGAATTAAGTCTCAATCATGTAATTTTCTGCTAACTATAGGTTTTCCTGTATTCAGTTAAGCATGCAAATAGAACAAGGGATTCCTGTTTTTTCTAAGTGGCTAATCTTTAACCGGTTCAAATTTGTTGCAACAAGAGGAGTTAAACTTGGGCCAGCCTTGTTCTTGGCAAGGTGAGGGATTTTTATTTCTTTCTTTATTGGATACTGCCTAGTTGTTTGGTGAATGCCTTGATGATTGTTATAAGATTAGTTGAAGAATGTGAGGACAATTTCAAATGAAGAATCAATGCAGAAGTAGGATACATGAATCATGTCCATGATATTAGCAGACATGCTTTAGGGTAGACAAGAAATATTTAAAAGAAATCAATTGAAAGTATTTAATGTTGATAAAAATTATTTTAGTCAACAGGTATGAAATGTTTATCATTAATCATGTGACATTTGACATTGGTTAATGCAGTAGTTACTTCATAGGTATGTCAAGGCTACACAGATTTTAGAATTGGCCTTTTTTTTTTTTCGGTGGGGCTATCTGGGTGGCCTTAGAATGAATTGACAAAAATTGTAGGGTAGGAGGGCCATGTATACTTGCAGAGACAAAAGTTGCAAGTTTAATTCATCCAGCCAGATTTTAGATTTGGTGGGAAGGAAGGGAGAAGGAAGTAGGAGTAATTTTATAGGGGGTTTTGGACTCCATTTTTCACTATAATTTTTAATATTTTGCCTTATAAATGAATTCTCCCTCTACAAATGTTCACACCTATTTATTTTCTTTCAATGTCTGTATTTCCAAGCAAAAAGAATGTAGCTTTAAAAATGAGGATCACATTATCTAGGAATCAGTAATGTGATAGAGAATCAATAAAACAGTATTCTTTGAAAATAGACAGTATTCTTTGAACATTCAATTGAAAATTGAAGGTATTAACCAAACTAAATTATTTACATGCTGAAAGGAGGATACTTCACTCTGTTCAAATACCCTTGTTCTGCTTTCCAAGAAAGCTACAATTATTGTTGTCCCTTGTCCTTCATATTAACAAATATTTACCTCATATCTTAGGAAGCAATATTTAACTGATGCTTTCTTCTTTCCCTTTGTACATCATTCTTACCTTGTCTTCTGACAGCCTGACAGGTGGTTCCATTGTAGGGGACATGGCTCCGTATCAAGCATTTTCTATTGGTGGTGTTGGTAGCGTGCGGGGTTATGGTGAGGGCGCTGTTGGATCTGGTAGATCGTGTCTGATTGCAAATAGTGAATTAACATTCCCTTTGGTATGTGATGCTTGCATCATTTTTTTTTTCGGGATTTTAAAATGGGCATGTCTTTCTATGATACTGTTAATGTTTGCAATATCTGGATTCTTATGAACAGTCTTTAGCAGAAGTTTGCTCTAAGTGCATGCAATGCACTGATAAAGAGAATCAGAGACAAGTATTAGAAGTTTTTATGTCATTTTGTTTTGATCATCTTCTCACGCTTTACTACAATAATTTAAATAAGCAATGAAACAATCAGTAGAAATATTAATAAAATTGTTAGGTGTTTATCTTGTATTTGGTTCCTGAAAATATGTTGTTCATATCGTATATTCATGTCATTGTATGGAACTCTTACTTTATCATGGAAAGTTACCTTATTTGGATCCTGGTTTGGTGCTATACTATCAGTTGCATTACTCTGGATAGTTGCTGTATCTGATTGCTCTGTACATTGATTAAATGCTTTTTCCTCCTAATTCATACGCACCATACATACGCTGCAATGCTATTCTTTGGATAAAATACATTATAATATCAAATACTGTCAACCATCGGAATAAATGTAATTGCCTTTTGATGATCTGAAGAATCATCTTTTCTAGCATTCAATTAATGATTTTAATTTATGTCTCATAGTATGAGAAAATTGGCAAGAGAAGAAATAAAAACCGTGAATAGATACTTAGTTTTAATATACAAGAGAGACCTTATATGTACAAAAATATAAATATATGTGTGTGCATGTGCCTGTGGCAAGAAAAGAAATAAAAACCATGAACAGAAACTTAGTTTCAATATACAAGAAAGAACTTATATGTTCATATATTTATATGTTTGTGTGTGGGCGTACGTACACATGTGCGTGTCGGTTGTGTGTGTGTGCACGCGTGTGCAACTTTGTTTTGATATAAAATGTGTGTGTGTGTGTGTATGTGCACACACAACAGAAACTTTATTTTAATATACAACATGTGTGCGTGCGTGTGTGCATGTGTGTGTGAACAGAAACAGAAAATTAGTTTTAATATACAATGTGTGTGTGCACGTGCACATGCGTGAACAGAAAGTTTGATATACAATATCAGCGTGTGTGTGTGAACAGAAACTTGGTTATAATATACAATATGTGCATGAGTGTGTGTGTTTGAATGTGATAACAGGCTTCATACCCTTTTACGCAAGGTCCTTCAGAAGTCAAAAATCATATGAAGTTGCATTATTTGCTGACTACTAATGAATGGATATATCTATTAGGTTCTTTTCCTTTAGTTGTGAATAAGTTTATACAATCCTTACATGGGAAAGACAAAAAAAAAAAAAAAAAAAAAAAAAGAAAGATTATTTCTGATTTGTAAAATTAACACCAACTAGATTTTCCTCAAACATTCTGTCATAACTACAAGGTTTAAGTTCAGCACCTATACCATGTTCATCATGCCTGTTTTGTGAAAACTTATAGCATGATTGGTAGGGAATTTTTATATTTCATGTATGGTATAAAAAGGCTGTGGAACTGTGTTAAATTGGGTGGGTGGAGCTGAATTTAGCCCTATAATTTTGCAGTTTCTATAATGGTGTAGCTAAAGGCTGGAGAGATCAATAATAGGGATAGTCAACATGCAAAGAGAATTTGTTGTGCTTTGGTACTGTAATAAGCATAAATTTAGATCTTCTTTTCCTTTTGCTGGACTCATCCTTTTCAAGGCTTACCTTTAGCTAATATGATTCAAGAAACTAAGAGGATCAAATGATTCAACTAATTTCTGCTTGCCATGTCAGATTAGTTGTCAGGATCAAGCATTTTGTAACTTTGTTACTATTTTGACTTGTCATATCCTGTGTTTTGAATTTTCATTATTTATTTCATTATCTTTTCTAGCCATGGTAAAACTTGAAAATGAATTGAGGTGGTGAAATTCATTGTTGTCACTTCTACTAAAAGCTTTTTGATCACTATTAATGCTGGAAAGTAAAAGCAAAAGTCTTTGGTGGCAAAGGCACATCCTTTTGCCACTCTTATATTTAATTTTGAGATGTAACATAATAGAAGATAACTTGGCTTCGAAACATTTTTTTTTGTCTTCAGAACAAGATGTTGGAAGGTGGTGTTTTCTTGGATTGTGGAACGGACTTGGGCTCCAGCCGGCTTGTACCTGGTAAGGTTCATTTGTTGGCTTTTTTTGTTAAAAAAAAAAAATTAAAGATATATTAAAGATCAAAGGCTCTCATGAGCTAATACATCAGCAAGAAAATCTGGAGTTGATAACCACTCCACTTGATCAGCTAGAGAACGAGCAGGCCGTGCACAAAGATGGGCGGCTTTATTCGCAAACCGATGAAAGAAACAAACATACACTTGATTAAAGTGATTAAAAAGGGAACAACTATCCTCAATGATTAAGCCAAAAGCAGAAGCATTAATAGGATTGTGAAGACAGTTCACAATTTGAAGCGCATCCGACTCTAGCACCAACCGATGAGAGTAAAAATCCTGTATCCAACTAAGAGCTTCTAGAATTGACATAGCCTCAGCCTCTTTTGTAGTATATGATCCATGAATGCTCTTAGAGAAAGCTTGAACAAACATGCCTAAATGATCTCGCAACACACCCCCAATACCCACCTTGCCAAGATCAACAAAAACTGCAGCATCCACATTGATTTTCCACCATCCTTCCGGCGGCTTCATCCACATAACATCTATACCATACCCTTTTACTCTCCTCAAATAAGCGAGAAATTGTAGAATGCTGAAGACCTATTTGCGGAGATGAAGTAACCATGCCATTTTCTGAATTTGGCAACCAAGGATCACCCTATATTAGAATAGTATCCCCATTATCCACTCTGAGGCAAGCACCTTTTTTCACCAACTCCTGAGTAGCCCGTAAGCTTTGCCAAACATAATTCGGATTTTCGCCGATCTTAGCATCAAGAAAAGACACATTCTTATAGTATTGGGCCTTGAAAAGCCGAGCAACTAGAGAATCAGGATCTATATAGCTAGGTTGAAATCCTTAACTTCTTAAATCCCAAGCCTCCAAACTTCTTTGGCATACATAAATGATCCCACTACTTCTATCAAATACCGGGTTAATTGTACAAGTGGGTACCTAACTTTACACTTATTTCATTTTGGGTACTAAAGTTTAATTTGTTTCTTTTCAAGTACCCAACTTTGATTTAAGTATCATTCGCTAGTGACTTGGTGACATGATGATGATGTGGTAGCCGACAATAGAATAATCACATCCCCATCAAAAGTTCTTCACCATCCTCTCGAATTCCAAATACAACTCCTTCGGAAGTAAGAAAACATTCATCACATAAGGACAACTTGGGCTACTGTTTTTAGTAAAATTTCCTTACCAGCACGAGAAAGCATTTTACTGCTCCAACTTTGAAGCTTTTGCTACACTCTTGTCTTTAAGAAAACTAAGAATCTCCCTTTTATTGCGCTCAATCAATGAAGGCACTCCCAAATAACAACCTTATCTCTCTACTTCTTTAATCTGAAAGGTGCTAGAAATCTCGGCTCTTAAACTAGCATTGACGTTCGGACTAAAATAAATGGTTGACTTGGCACAATTTATGGACTGTCCCAATGCTCTTTAATAACCTTCAATCACATGTTTAACTTCAAGACATTCTGGCTTAGTGGCTTGGAAAAATAAGTAGCAATCATCTGTAAATAATAAGTGACTAATTGAAGTTGCACCTTGGCTATTTTACATCCATGAATCAAACTTGCAGCTTCCTTGTGACGAAGATAAGCACTAAAACATTCTACACAAAATGAATAAAAACGGTGATAAAGGATCGCCTTGACGCAGTCCACATGAGGGGATGACCCTTCCAATATTCGATCCATTGTGCAAAATGTCGTAGCAAACTATTATTACGCATGCCAATACACGATTCACCCAAATTTCATTGAATCCCGTTGCCACCATCACTTTCTACAGAAAGCCCCAACTAAGTCTGCCGTAAGCCTTTACTACATCAATTTTCAATGCCACCACCGCCTTCTTCCCTTGCCTTTTGTTTTTGAGATAGTGATTGACTTTGAAAGCAATAAGAATGTTATCAATAATTGATTTGCCTGCAACAAAAGCCCTTTGATTCTCCGATACTACACCAGGGAGAACCGATCGAAGATGGTTTTCCAAGACCTTTGCTAGAACTCTGTAAGCCACATTACACAAGGAAATAGGCCGTAGATCTCCTATATTCTTTTGATTTTTTTTTTCGGTATAAGAACTATGGCAGTATCATTAATGCTATTTGGAATAGAACCAGTCAGCATGAAGTCCTGACAAAAACGAACCAAATCCTCTCCAACCACTTGCCAAAATTTCTAATAAAATGTTGGGTTTAATCCATTTGGCCTAGGGGTGCCTTATCCTGATTCATACTCATTAGAGCATCACGAACTTCACTTGAAGATATTGGTACTACTAATTCCATATTTCGATCAGCTGAAATTGATTCATGGACAAGAGCAAGGATGTCCTCACTTTCATTTGCAGACCTCGAAAATAAATTGTGGAAATAAGACAACATAGTTTGTGTCATATAATCATCATTATAACTCCAAGTACTTGCCTCACTCTTCAATCGGTGGATCCTATTGAATTTCTTCCTCAAGAAGACATACTTCTGAAAGAACTTTGTATTTTGATCTCCATCTTTGAGCCAAGCTTGCTTAGCTCTTTGACACCAGTAAAATCTTTTGTTGCTTTAACACTCTATCATACTGCTGTTGGGCCAATTTAAATTCCTAAATTCCCACCTCATCCCGACTGTTCGTCAGTCTTTGAATTTGAGCCTTGCATTCTGTAATGCACCTCTTAAAGTGTTGTGAATACTTCTCGCCCCAAGCTTGCAAAGCCATATCACATGCCACTATTTTTTTGTGGTAATTCACACCTTATAGCATCTCCCCAGCTCTTCTAAACCAATTCTTGTACTTCATGTTCCAAGAGCCATGCATTTCAAATTTAAATCTAGTATGCTTACGCATATATATTTTCTTGCTCAGATTCAAGAAAATCGGTAAGTGATATGAGGAAGTGATATTTTGAACCCAAACAGAAGCTTTATTAAACATAGTTAACCAATCTTGATTAGCCAGACCCATGTTGAGTTTTTCTTCTACCCATGATGATGTTCCTCTTCCCCGCTTCCAAGTAAACTGATACCCATTCAAACCCTCCATCAGAGCCAAATCTCTAATTGCATCACAGAAACCATGGATTAATCTTACCAGGTGCTTAGCTCCACCTCGCTTCTCAGAGAGCACAACTATATCGTTAAATCACCCATTAAACACCAAGGCAAGATGGAAAGGGAAGAGAGGTACCTCAAGAGTTGCCAAGAATCTCTTCTTCTATGTCTTTATGGAAAATCATAAAAGCCTATAAACCTCCAAGATCTCATGTGTTCAGTTGAGATTTCGGCATTAATAAAATTTTGTTGATAATAGACGCCGAAATAGTATCTTGCTATATCAAAGCTAGGTCTCCACTATGCCCATTGTAATCAACAACATGAAGGCCTTGAATTCCCAATCTCTGCCTGATGCGATCCACCTTCTAAAATTTGGCCAATGTTCCCATAAGGAAAATGAGACTAGGCCAAGTGTTGGACGCCAAGTCTAGGTTAATGTACTCATGATGATAGGCGGGCCTGTCCTCTAAGTCCCACCTCTGGTTCGATGTGTGATTCACCAATCCAGTTTCATATGGTTTGACCCATTTGTAGACACCTCATCCAGCCATCACCTAGCTGAAACGAATGTTGTTCATCAAAAATACGTCTTCTTTTTGGATCCATAATTACCAACCTTGCCATATCTTGGCCTAGTAAGCTTGGGTGTAGACCAGTTGGAACACCCTTAGAACGAAGTTGAAAGCAAAAAATTTATGAGGAAGATCCACTAGTGAATCAGGATAGCTACCAGCATTTAGTAGGCAAACTCATCTATTTGTCTCTTACAAGGCCGGACATTGCCTTTAGTGTGAGCTTTGTTAGTCAATTCATGCATGCTCCCATAAAGAGACACCTGGACATTGTGAATCAGATCTTGAGATATCTTAAGGGAAGTCCTGGCAAAATGGCTACTATTAAAAAAAAACTGAGAAAAGGTATGTAGTTGGATACTCGGATGCAGATTAGGCTGGAGCTGTTGAGGATAGCAAGTCCACAACTTGAAATTGTTCGAAGGTATGGGGAAATTTGGTTACTTGGAGAAGTAAAGAGTAATTTGTACTAGCATGTAGTAGTGCAAAGGCTGAATATAGATCTATAGCTCAAGGAACATGTGAGCTTATTCGGATCCAAAGGTTGATGATTGATTTGAATATGCATTTGCCTGATCCCATGAAGTTGTTTAGTAACAGTAGTAAATCAGCAATAAGTGTGGTTCCCAACCCAATTCAGCATGACAAAGCGACGCATGTGAGAATTGACAAAAATTTTATTAAGTCTGAAATAGAAAGCAGGACTATTGCGTTATCCTATATTTCTACCAAGTCTTAAAGAGCAGATGTTTTACAAAGGCCTTGTCTAAACCATAATTTGATTTATGTAGGTGTAATACATACATGACCACTTGCACTTGTCACTTTTTGTCAGTTTAATATCTCAATTTATAGTTTTGCCATTTTGACACCTGAACTTGGCTAAAATGCAATTTTGAAACCCCCTGTCAGCACAAGTGGCATGGAATAACAAATTAGCATGTGCCACATCATAAGGGTTTGATTAACAAAAAACTATAAGTAGAGGTGTCAAACTGTCAAAAAGTAACAAGTACAAGGGGTGGTCAATGCATTATATTATCATATTAGTGCAAACTAGTGCATTTTAACCAAGTTCAGGTATCAAAATGGCAAAACTATAAGTGAAGGTGTCAGACTGACAAAAAGTGACAAGTACAGGAGGCCATGAATGTATTATACCATCTATGTATCAACAAGTTGGGAATGATAGATATCTATTTACTAGCTTTAGGGGAGTGTTGGAAACAATATTCAAATCCTACAAATTATGGAATAATCAAATAGGGTTTAGAATCATTGTATATATTGCTGCCTAATTTAGTTGTTGCCTAATTTAGAGGATTTAGTTTCTAAGAATAGCAAATATTGTAAATAAATTAGGTGTATCCTCCTTTCTTATAATTTCAGCAGAAAAAGAATGAAACATATATCTTTTCTTCCTGCTTTGTTTTTGTTCATAAACCAATTTATCTTCTCTGTTATTGAAAGATCAACATGAATTTTCCCCATTAGAACTGTGTCTATCTTTTTTTTTTCCATTATTATTTTGATGTTAATGTGGGTTTCAGAGTTTAAAGGCTTTCTGAAGTCCCCATCCTCTGGCCCCAAGCAAGAAAGAAAAAATAAAATAAAATAAAAACATTAAAGGCACCTATACATACGTACATCTTCATAATTAGTTTCATTTTGTTTCAGGAAATCCAGCACTAAGACAGCACAAGCCAGGATCTGGAATTGGGCTTGGCTATGGCCTTCGCATGAAGTCTCCAATTGGTCATTTTCAGATTGACTATGCTATCAATGCATTCCACCAGAAAACTTTCTACTTTGGCATAAGCAACCTCATTTCATGAATGTCCTTTTCATCAAAACAGCTGTTTTGAATTTGTTAGTGAGAAGAGTTTAGGCTTGTTCTGAAGGATGCAATTGAAAGAATCAACCGTTGTTACTGCTATGAATCATCTGTCCTCAGTATCTAGTTACAGGCCTTGGATAAAGGACATTGAAGCAAATATAGTTGTTCTTTTCTAATTCATTTCTGGGCACATTTGTATAGGAAATAGTTGCACCCCTCCACAACAGGAAATTATAGTTGTACAGCTAAGACCAAATGATAAAACCCATTGATTTTCTCATTTTCAATTCATTTAGGCAAATAGTTCTCGAGGCTATTTTCTAGGCTTTTTAATTATTTTTAAATTTTGTTCCTGTTATTTTTCATGGTAAATGCTGTCAAACATTAAAATGCTGAAAGGGTAGTCGTGTTTCTATTTAGGGAAAAGAACAAATAATCATCTCATAGTTTCATTTATTTTCAACTAGATCTGTGTTTTTTTTAATAAAGAACTACCATATGATTTTATCCGTTAGTGATTGATGGCAATTTGTACTAACTCGGTTTGAAAGGATGATGTGTCATAGACAAAAATGAAATTTCAAACTAATTATCTGATTTTAACCTCTGATTGAAAGTAATAGAGATAGTTTGATTATTATTTTAATTATAAAATATTATTTTTCTTTATTTTTAACTTTTTAGTAGTTGTTGAATTTCATTCCATTAAACAATATTTTATTTATTTTTACACTTAAATTTTCTATTTTTAACATAAAATGACATTTTTTTCACTTTCATAGTCCAAATTTGTATTTTTATTCGAAATATTACTATTAAATATTGCACTTTCAGTATTTTTATCATTTCATTGATGCCATCTTTATAAAAATGAAATTTTAATATAAAAATATATTTTTTATTAGTGGAATGTGAAAGATGTCACCTTTAGTATAAATGTGACATTTTTACCATAAATCTTTGAATTTTATTATTTAAATAAATATTTTCTATTAAAAGAAAATATTTTCTCCTTGTAGGTTTATTTTCTTATTTATTTTTATTTCATTTTATTTTTCTTATCTTATTTATCTTATTTTTATTTTATTTTGAGTAATCATCCCTTTGCATATCATTTTAAGGAATACTAATGACTTTTGTAATAACTCGAGATGTTCTTCCTAATGCATTACATAGGCCATGCATATTGCACTCGCATTATAATTCGCTACTTGTTTTGATGCTCGTTTCATTGTTTGATTAATTTTTTTTTTTTTCGTTAAATACCATGCATACGAATGAAATATATTAAATTATTGTAAATATGATATATGCTTACATGTGTTTGCATACTAACCTTTGTCTTGCATGAATTATTAGAATATATTTTTTATTTTTTAATTTGATGTATTTATTAGAATAGAGTATTTCAAGTGATATAATCTTTAATCCCCATTCCGTTTTATTTATCTTTTTCATTTTGATGTATTTATTAAAGTATGCTATTTCAAGCATTGTAATCCGTACTTCTTTTTCCTTATTTTATTTTTTGCTTCTTTTATTTGATTATTTTATATCTCTAACTAGGGGTGCAACCGAGCCAAACCGACTTACGAGCCACTTGGGATCGACTAAAAAAAAACTCAAAATTGACTCGATTACTGTCGAGTTGAGCTCGAGCTCGAGCTACTCGAATAGACTATCGAGTTGAGCTCGAACTCTTAAATATGTGATTCGATAGGCTCGCGAGCTTAATCGAGCCTATCGAGTTCGAGTTGAGTTTAATATATTTACTATTTTACCCTTTATTTTAATATAATTATAAATATATATTTGCTAACCGAGTCGAGTTCGAGCTCGGGTTCGAACTCGAGTCGAGTTTGAATATTTTAAAAATATATAATTTTAAAAATTTAATTTTTTTAATTAATCGAGTTGAGCCAAGTCGAGCTCGAGTCAATGAATTATTTAATCGAGTCGAGCTCGAGCTTTAAAAAGAAAGGCTCGATCGAGTTCCAGTTGAGCTCGAGCTTTAAGTTTGACAGTTGAGCTCGAGCTCGAGCTTAGTAATATGTTGACTCGACTCGGCTCGATTGCACCTCTATCTCTAGCATGCTTGTATGCTATTTTTTTAGATGCTTATTTACTTTATTTGAAATACATGTTATTTGCTTGATTTGTCATGTTTGTCATATTTGTTTATGTACTCACTTTTATTGATATATTTGCAATATATGCGCCAATCTAATTATCTCGCGTATTAACTATCAAATTAGTGCCATTATAAATTGACTAATATTCAAGTGTGGTAATGCACTATTAAAACCGAAACTAAGGTATTATGATAAGCAATTTAGGATATGTATATCAAGAAATAGTCAAGTAGATGTTACTCCCCGAGCCCAAAATCTCTAACAGGGGACATGGGTTTCTATTGACTCATTTCCTATTTCTCGGCTGTGGTCAGGTGGCGACTCTAAACTCACAGGACTGTCTGCACATGGTTGTCCCCCCATAGTATTAACATTCAAAAAAAATATCCTCGTCATCTAGCTCTTATGAGTCATGATCACCACTTGCATTTCATAGTAGCTTTAAGTTGATTATGCTTGGATGTTTGCATACTTGCCATTAGTTTATACATCTAAATATGTAAGTAAAATTATGATGTTTATTTTCAAACAATAAACATATTTTAAAATTCTCTTTGTCCTTCTCTATCTACCATTGTGCCTTTGTTTGTGCTAAAATAAAAGGGATTTCATTTCATTGCTAATAAAAACACAACTATTTATACATTCTTTCATAAGCCAAATACATTCAAGTAAAATTCTTATCCTAGCCTAAGTAAGAAGCTTTGCAAAGCTTCAAACGAAAGCCTAACCTCGTGAACTACCCTTCCCACTACCACTTGCTTCATTATAGTTATTTATTCAATTCTTATACTTTTAAGAGGTAGAGAAATATTGGTTTTGATGGATATGGTGGAATATAATGCTCCTAGGCCATGATTGTGAGAGTTCTTCGACAAAGAATTTAATGAGAGCACCAATATTTAGGAGATGATGTATGTGAATCAAATATTGTTTTGACCCTTATTATCTAGCAATCATTGAAGGGTGATAGAAGGAGCATTGCCATAGTCCAATAAGGGCAATACAAGAGTGGAAATTCCTAAAGCACACATCTGAAAAGTTCCACCAAGGGTTAACCCATTGCATATAAACCTCACTCAAGTTAAACATGTAAGGCCTCCCATCCTTCTTTCTTACTAAACCTCCTCTTTAAAAAGTGATTGGCCCATAATTTGCTGAAAACTTAAGGGACATCACCACTTTCAACTTCTTCATAAGCCAAAACTATAAAACATAAACACAAAACAACGTTAAAAGTACAAAAGAGGGAAAGCCAAATATCCTTTCAAAAAACAGCCAAATAGGTCTCAAAATTGGCCATTCTTGCCTGTTAGACTGATTAAAGAAAGTGCAAAACTAGCTCGATAGACATGAAAGCCAACTATTCATCCTTGATGTATAATATTTGAATATTAATTGCAATAGCAGCACATCAAAGCTTGCATTCCTATTAATCTTGACCTTGTTTAAACCATTTAAAATTTCTACTAAAACCACTAGAGCAATAAATTTTGATGTTGGGTTTGTCTCAACATCAATTTGGCTCCAAATAGATAAAACCCTCCTATCCATAAAACCCTCTTAGGGTAATAGGTGATGAATTAGGCCATTGAAAGAGATGAAGTTACTAAAAACAAGACAACCATTAGCTTCATTCTTACTCATACCGAAAAGGTTTCTTATGACATGTCCAACTACCAAATCAAGATTCGGAATGGACATTTCTCATTAAGGATTCACTTTCATACCAAGGATAGCAAACAATTCTTCAAAAGTGGGGCATAACTCCATCTCTCAAAAGTGGAATACATGAAGTTTAGGATCCTAAAAAGAGAGAGCACCATGAAGAAAGCCATAATCAAGCTTGAGATTCATAAAGAATTTAAGATGATGAAGATTTTATCTCTTAAGTAGGAGCCAATCCTTATTAGTGTGAGTGTTGATAAAGTTTTGAACAAGAGTTTTAGTTCTTTTAATGCTCATTTTTGCAAGGGAAAAGAAGAGAGTTTGAAGAAAGCAAGGTGTAGAGTATGGGAAAATTGAAGGTGTGTCTTCCATATATACTTAAAGATGAATTTATAGCCAAAAAGTTAATTCTACAGTTACCTTTTATCCATTGGATAAAAATGAATTGTCAATCAGTCAAAAATAATTGCAGGGGACCAAAGGATAAGGTTTAGATAAGGATCGTTCTTATTAGCTAAGATGGAGATTATGTGGGGGACCATATGGTGATTAAGCTCTTATGTATACCCATATATCTACCAAGGACCAAATTGAAACTTTTTTAAAACTTTAGAGACAAAATCTCTATTTTGTAAACCTTTTTTTACTTTATCCATTTTAAATAAACTTTACCCAATTTTTTTTAAAAAATTTTACTTATGTTAATGGTTTCATTATTAAAATTTTTAGGAATAATTCATTTTCTTGAGATATTATAACGACCTAATTTAACATACTTTTCTAAATATGTTTACAAGTTATGCATTTCTATCAAATTCACCTGTAGGATAAAGCATTGAGTTCAAATGTCAACGTTTGCAGGAGCAGACTCTTCATATTTGAGGCATCTCCATTGTTAATGCCAACGGGTCTGACTCAACACTATTTGGATCACAAATCCTTTTTCCTTGATATGGAAAAATAAAAGTTAAGTGAGGGGAATATTGGAAGAGTTTAGGGATTGCATAAATGCACTTACAATCCGTTACCCAACCAAAAGAAATAGGGAGTCACCATTTAGTATAACCCAAAATTTAATTCATTAAGGACTAACCAAACTCGGATCCCTCGCTTGGAACTAAATTTGTTCCTAGGATAAAACATTTGGTTCAGATGTAATTGTCAGTGGGAGTAGACTATTTATATTCGAGACATCTCCATACAACCTAGACACTAAGTAGGGTTGACCTTACTAGTTTAATAAAGTGCTTTCAAGAAATATGTACTATTTTAGATTAATCTCTACAAGCAAAGACAATTTATATACAAGCACATAACAATGGTAAATAAAATGTATAGACATAGCAAAATGTATTAACATGGAAATATGTACATAAGAATCATGGTAAGATGCATGGACATGGCAATTATGGCTAAATAGTAAATGCTAAACCAATATACTATTCATATTATGGCATATCAATTATGATGGCATAACAAATATATTTATTGTATAAGCATTGCATAATCATAGCGATTATGTCATAAAGACTCCTAACATGCAATTATAAACATATAGAATGCAAAAGAACGGAAATAAGAGATAAATAAAATAAAATAAAAGAGATAGGGAAAAGAATGGCTAACACATTTATGATCATCTCCTCCTTGATAGCTCGATATTCTGAAATTTGGGGCCATTTAGGGACAAAAACATAACTTGAAATAAAGAGGAAAATATTTGTAGTTTTATTATAAAATAAAATTTTGAGATGAATTTAAAAGAAATGTTGAAAGATTAATCAAAAATGAATTTTTAAGCATTTGTGGATCTTTAATTTAAAATATGGATTCCAATTAATTTAGCCTTCAAAATGTTGATTTTGTACTTGGAATGATCCAATATTATAAATTATTGCTTACTTTTGCAAAATTAATTTTTATTAAATTCATGAAAAAAGAAATTAGAATAAGATTCTTACATTTGGATGGCTTTTAAATGGAAAAAAGACATATAATAAAAAAATAAATTGCAAAAATATGAAAACAACAAAATAAAGTGCAACAAAATTAATACACATGAAAAGAAAATAAATTGGTTCAAATGATTATTTTATGAGAATGAGATGGAAATAAATTATTTACTCATAAAACATGTAGAGTTTATAAACAAAGAAAAATATGATAAAGATGATGAAAAATAAATATAATTTGGTTTTTAAAAATGTAAAATGAATAATTGAAAGAGAATGAGAAATTTGGTTTGAGACAGATGGGACAATGAAAATAAATAGAAACCATAAAGATAAAAATAATTTCAAAATTAATAGATGAGTATTAAATGATAAGAAAATATGAAGAGAATAGCGTATTAAATCAAATTCAAATAAAAGATTATAGCCATAAAAAAAATGGATATTCTTGTTAAATGAACATAAGCATCATTAATAAAGTAAATATACAAGCATGATAGAATAGTTTATTATTGGTATAAGAAAAAAAAATTGAGTACAAATATAATAATAAAAATGAATATTATTAACCATATGATCAAAGCAAAGTAAGAGAACAATAAAGTCCAAAATATAAGCCATAAGATGAAGAGTAAGAATTTAATCAAGATAAATAACAAATAAGATAAAAAAGTAAAGGGATAACAACACTGTTAGTCTTATAAATTATATCATTTTTCAATTAAGTCCTATAAGAAAATATTTTTTACAATTAAGTTCTATAAGCTTTTAAAAAGTTTTCCGTTAATTCTATCCATCAATCAAATAATTTTCCGTTAGTCAACTTTTAAAATTAATTTTTTTTATATTTCAGTCCTAAAATTATATAAAAAAATGTTGTTTTGATAATTTGAATAAATAATATTTTTTTATTCAATTTTTATAATAACTATATAACTCACTAAAATAATTTTTTCTTAAAATTTAAAATTAAAATTTTTAAAAAATGTAACACATTTATATTATCAAAACTAAGTGAATTTTATTTTTATAAAAAAATATTTATTCATTTATAATATATTAATTAAAATTATATATTTACAAAGAATTAAGTATATTTAATTAGTTTTATTTATCATTCTCAATATAACTAATTTTTTTATTTTTATTTTTATTTTTTAAAAATATTTTAATGAGTTATATAGTTATTATGAAAGTTAAGTAACAGAAGAAGTCATAAATAAAAATAAAAATATTATTTATTTAAAATATCAAAATAACATTTTTTTTACAGTTTTAAGATTGAAATGTAAAAAAAAAGTTTGATTTTAAGTGTTGACTAATGAAAAATTGCTTTGGCTGACATATAAGACTAGCAGATTACTTTTTTAAAACTTATAGTACTTGATTGTAAAAAAAAATTCTTATAGGACTTAATTGCAAAAATGATATAATTTATAGGACTAACAATGTTGTTATCCCAAAAGTAAAAGTTATGATTTGAGAAATGAGAATTCAAGTCAAAATGAGAGCAATATATAAGCAAGAATTAGAAAGAGTTAGTAAAAAATAGTAAAGGTTAGTAAGAGTTAGAAAAGTTAGTGATTGAGAGATTGAGATCTTTGAGCTTGATAGTAAGCTAGATAAATGCAGTGAATGTCATTATTTAATGATTCACACAAGCATTAAATAAATCCAGGGTGCATGCAAATATGATGAATTATGCAAGTTAGGGTGTATACAATATGATGCAAATTTTGAGACTCATTCAATAACGGCAGTAATGCAAGCCAGGGTGCATGTAAGGATGTATCTAGGAGATCTAAAAATGAAGAATATGCATGGTAGTGATATGCGAAAGGTAGGTGATATGCAATCATTTACATGAAATGCATGAAAATGCGAAAATGCTAGAGATTAGGAAGAGTCATAGCCTTTATTGATCAATTAAATAAAAAGACAACATTGGTTAGCAAAATCACAAAAAAAAAAAAAAAACTAAAACATAAAGCTTGGTTAAGGAAAAAAGGATTCATAAACTCAAATAGAGCCTTCACATATTAAGGGACTAAAGATCCAACATGGACAAGACATCAAATAAACATTAAAGATTTTAGAGACCACAAATTACGAATAATACATAAAAAGCCCTAAAATTGACAAAGATCAAGGCAATCAATTTAAACTAAAACTTAAAACAACAATCAGTGTCCAACACATATAGACATAGTCCTTATTGATTAATTTGACAAAAAGGAAAATTTGGTTAGTAAGATTATAAAGGAAAAATAAGACAGAAAGCATGATAAAAAATAATACCTCACAGACTTTTTGTACATCAAGAATCAAAACATGAACTAGAAATCAAACATAAAAATAACATTTAGAGACCATAAATAGTTCATAAATCATCAACAACACACCAAACCCTAAATTTAATCGAAGCTTAAAGCAATTAATGTAGACATAAACACAAACAACAATCAATAGCCAATATACATAGACTTTAAAGGCAAGGACATAAAATATACAAACAAGGGCTTAAATCAAGAAAAATATAATAAAAATAAAGCTTAAATCAAGCAAAATCTTAATAAAAAACATTACACAATCAAACAATTAAAAAAAATCAAAGTTACTATCATCATCCAAATACAAGAATCATAATCAATTTAAAAAGCTAAAGAAAAGCAAGTAAAAACAAAGGTTAAAAATCAAACGGAATTGATTTGCAAATGAGAAAATAATGTGAAAATATATCAATTTCATCATCCTAAGGCCTTTAGGGAGTTTTTAGAAGTTGTATGAACATAAAAAACATACTCCCTTAGAAACCCCTAGGACCATCATAGGAATCATAAAGGACAAGGAAAGAGGGCTAGCCAGTTTTGGAGCCTGTAAGGAAAATTTTAGAAATTGTAGGGCCAGTTTTAGGCCATTAATGGCCGATATGAATGGCTTCAATGGCCGGCCAAGAGTGATGGATGGCTGGTCCAGCTGTTCATTGGCCAAAACATGCCATTCTTCACTGAACAACTCATTTTTCATGTTTTTCACTAAGAACACAAACTTAGAGCTCTAAAACCCAGAAATTGAGATGAGATGAAAAGGGAGAGATGTTTTTGAAAGTATTTAGTACTCAGAATTTGAGTAAGATACTCACAAAAAATAAGTTTTGATTGAAAACAAGTGCTTGAAAAAGTTAAAGGGAAAAAATGGGTTTTTGGTTAAATTTTGACGTGGATTTTGGTTTGATTGTAGAAAAATAAAGTTACCGGAGATTGATTAGGATTTTAGAAGTGCATGAGTGATTTTTGGGTTAGGAATTATGTTGATGCCAGTAGGTCTGACTTGACATTATTTGGATCACGATCCCTTTTTCCTTGTTATTGGAAAATAGAGGGAATGTGAGAAAAATACTAAAAGAGCTTAAGGATAGCACAAGTTCACTTACAACCCTCCATCCAGCTAGGAGAAACAGGAGTCGCCACCCAGTATCACCCGAGAAATTATTCGATTAAGGACTAGGCAACGTCGAATCCCTCGCTTAGAACCAAAATTTTCCCACAGGATAAGGCATTGGGTTTGAATATGATGTCAGCAAGAGCAGTCTCATTTTATTTCGAGGCATGTCCATACTGCTTGGATGTTGAGTAGGGCTAGCCTTACTCGTTTAATACAATGCTTCCGAAGAATTTGTACCATTTTGGATCAACCATTACACATAAATGCAATCATAATATATATTACACAAACACATAATAACAATATGATAAAATGATGATGCATGAGTATGGCATAATGCATGTACATGATAATTATAATAAATAAATAAACATGGCAAGGTATGATGCATGATTATGGCGAGTATTAGACTAATATGGAACACATACATATATCTTGGCAATCATTATGTATTTACATGGCATAATCATGGTATGGAGTCAATAACACACAATCATAGTATGTTTATCACACACATGTCATGAATTTCCTATGCATGGCATCCTAATTATGTTGAATGAAAAATGAAATAAATAACAATAATAAAATTAAAAAGAATAGGGTTAAAAGAGACAAACACTTGAGTAGGCTCCTCCTCCTCCTTACCTTGTCCTTATTTTTTGAGTTTTGGGGCCATTATTTTGAGAAAAATTGATATTTAAAATAAAGATAGTAAATAAGATAAAAAATTATTGAAAAACAATTAATGACACGCAAAAAGAATTAAATAAGATTTCTTGAAAAAATAAAAGAAAGTGATAATTAAAAGGTACTAAAAAGGTCAAATTTATGATAATTAATTGGTAAAATTAGGGTCTTTAACTAATAATGTGTATAATTACTCAAATTAGGCCTCAAGATGTAAATATTGTACTTTGGATAATTTGAATGCACTTCATCAATTATTGCCTCATTATCATCCCAACAATCATCATAAATGGTTTAAAAAGAAGAAAATAAAACAATTATTTTGAGATTTTGGTTGAATTTCAACATTATGAATAGATACACAAAACACAACATAACAAGTAAACAACAAATATTTACAAATGAATAATAAAGACAATTTTGTATGAAATAAAAAGGACATAAAATAGAAAATAATGTTAAGTAAAGAAAAAAGATAAATCAATGGAAAAATACTTTAAGTTGTATAAAAATAATATCAAGATAAAATAAGAATAAAAGTTATTATGGGAATAATTTTTGAAATAAAAAGGAAAATTGTGGTTGAAGTCAAGGTAGAAAATGGAAATAAGAATTATATTAATGTTTCTATTAAAAATTGAATTATTTAGTCAAAATTAAGAAGTAATACAAATAAATTAGAAAATGCATAAAAGAAATAATAAATATTAGATATGTAGTAAAAAGGTCAAGAAGATTAGGATAATAAATTAGAAGATAAAAGAAATTGAGGAAGGAGATGAAGGTAAATAAATAAGCATTCAACATAAGATAAAAATAAGTGTATGTTGAGACAAGAAGTATAACAAAATATAAAAAGAACAAAATAATTGGAAAATAAAATTGCATAAACACATATAAAAGAAAAGA